>JAVQIZ010087319.1:0-11393 GCA_036023535.2 Galaxias brevipinnis
TTATTTTTTGTCCTACACATATAATTTTTTGTCCTACATATATTATATATTGTCTTGCTACATATATTATTTTTTATCTGTCTATAAATACCATTGTTATTTTTGATCATCCTACATATATTATTTTTTATCCTCCTACATATGTTATTATTATTTTTTGTCCTACACATATTATTTTTTGGTCCTCCTACATATATTATTATTACTTTTTGTCCTCCTATATATATTATTGTTATTTTCTTTCTTCCTATGTATTTTATTATATATTTTTTTATCATTTCCTCAATTAGCCATATTCATCAATTCGGTCTCGCACACATTGCATTTACTTTACTGTCAATTAGCAGACTTTTTTATCCAAAGCGACTTACAATGAAATTACAGGGGCAAAACGCTGTTGCAGTATTTACCCACTTGCTTCATATTAAATAAATTAATGTATTCACAAAGAATGTAATACAAAAATACACTATACAATGTTTTATTTTAATAGATTTTAATTTCAACAGAAGTGTGTTAAAGAGCAGCTGCTTTATTTATTTCCCTTGTTTCCACACAAAGAGTAAATGCAAATCTTCAATGTGAACTCAACTTTCTCTCGTAGCAGTAACAAGGTGTTGTTCTCCTTTTTCACAAAATCCTTTCACTCTTTCATGAAACATAAATAAGGTCGACTTTGTTTTATGTACACATTTTAATGCACTTTCCGCAAGTGGGTGCATTGGTGTTCACCTGAGAATGAAACCCTGTTCCCTATAGGAGAAAGGCCAACGTTTTTGATCCACTGCCTCAGGCGTCTTCTCTGCATCAGAGAAAAGAGGAGAGAGGGGTTGGCAGTGTGGACAATATAGTTCTGGCCGGAAAGTGGCCCCCTCAGCTACATCTTCAAAGACTTTGCAAGCCCTTCCCAGCATGTGGTGGAAATCCTTTGGACCTTCCACTGAAAATCTACTGTTCACTCATTCCACTTTTGTTTACATAACCCCTCTCTCACCTTTTTCACCAAGCACATAAGAACTACTGTGACTAACCTTATATCAGCTGGATAAGACGACAGTAAGGCCATCAAACCAACTTAGAATAATGTCCAACTTATCCAGGCACACTTAGTGCCGTCTTAGTTTTGTATATTTATCGACCACATGTTAGTCGAGACCCACTCATAGCCATAAATAGTCCATTTTGAACAGTCTAGGTTATAATGTCAAGCCACATAGCAGTGCTCAGCATTCCCTTACTCATAAACCTTTCAGCATTCCCCATTTGTCTAGTGTGATATGGATGAAGAAGAGGCCAAACATAATTGCCTCTGCTTTATGTGCGCTTCCCATATTGGGGCACACTCAAAAGGCACATTTTGCACATTATACACATTACATTTACTAAGATATACATATTATTTCTCTGAAAACATTGTTTCAAACATACATACTGTAAAAGATTCTTCACATGGAAAGATCCTGTATTGGCTTGAAAATTGTGCTACCGATTTGAGCTCTCTATTTGTGTGGCTAGCAAAGTAGTTCTGAGTCGAGGCTGGAGGACTTATGACAGTTTTGTACTCTCTTCTTTTCTCTGACACTGTAGTGATTCATTGGTGTAGGCTCCGGCCATGGTTTCCGTGTGAGAGGTGCTGTTAGTGGGAGGTGAATCGAGAGAATTAAAACAGCGGGCAGGCTGAATGCTATTTCGACATTGCCAGGTCCATCTGCCCTGTTGGATCCGATCCCTTTTGTTAGCAGTCTAATTAGAAGCCTAATCTGTTGGCAAGTGCACTGACTGTCTCCCTAGGTGTGCGTGTGCGTGTGTGCATGTGTGCGTGCGTGTATTGAGGTGCATGAGTATTTCATATATTGTTCTTGGTTCAGACATGGTACCATGTACACTCTTGTCTTTCATTGATGAATGATCAGTGCACTCTATGGTGGTCACGGTAGTGACTGCACCTTTTACACTGAGGTTTGAGCACAAGGAGAACCAGAAGCCATGCTGCAGACGAGCTCCCATCTAGAGGTGGTTCTGGTCTTGGGCCAAGGTAGGGTATCATTTGGTCCTGGAATCACCCCGCTGGGCGATAATGCCGCTTTGTCCGTGCAGCCAATGCCCGCACCATCTGGGGATTTAATGAGGCCGGAGCCACTTCGCTGACGCCCGTCGATGGAACGGCTCACACCCCCGGTCTTCCTTATGACTCTACACCCCCCTGCCACGACGAAGCAGCACACACAAATACACAAACACACGGGCATACAGTATGCATCCCATTGTCTAATCACACAGGACATAAGTCCATGGAGGATGCCGTTCAACACATACATGCGCGGAATCATTAGCTTCGCTGAAGATTCGTCTGCACACTCTGGTGAGGCATTATTGCTTGACAAATTATGTGGAAAAGCCAAAGTGTCTGAAAACGCTGACTTGACTGAGCAGTCGGCTAATGGTATTGCGCTATCTACGTTTAATATCAGTAATTATCAGGTCACGCTGCTGCTCTTTTCATTAACCCTGTGGGCACGTTCTAAGTTTTAATTTAACATTCCCATGGTTACGTTCCTGTTTTGTTTCATTGATGTTGAAAACCCAAATGCCACACAAGGACATTTTGGAGGTTATATTGATTTTTTTTTTTTTTCCAAAAGACGTTCTACCTCAACCCTGTCCCTCACTATGAAGGGAAGAATAAAGGAAGGGTGGGTTTTGTTGAACCTTCTCCAAAGGACTGGCTTCCTGCAGAGGCCAATGCTGTGTTGCTCATGTAAGGTCCTACAGTGCAATGAGGGGTGTCTTTACTCAATAACAGACCTAATGTTTCGCAAAAAAAAACGAGAGATAGAGTATGCTTTCTCCTGTGATCAGAACATAAGAGGCACTTTCTCTCCCAACGGCCCGAGATGTGCTCTCTCAAATTCATCTGATGCAGCTCTCCAAGCCCCTCAGATCACTGCAGGGGCCCTGAGCCGTGTGCACTTTGTTACATGTAAAGGCACAATACAGCATAAAAGCCCTGCTGTTCTCCTACTTGTGAGGGAGGCGCACCGCTCCGTGTTTGCAGACTGTCAAATGGTGACATTTCTTTTGGCTCTGGAATAGTGCTAAGCGAGCTGTTCAATTTGCGGGCTTGTAAGCAGGAAAGTGGACATGCATAATTTCACTGCAAGACACACTGCTTATTAAACAAAATGGAAATGTCAAGGCCAAAACGTCTTGGCCTATTTTGACCAGAGACAAAAGTTTTAGATAATAGTCTATGCTTAAAAATTTTTGAGTATTTTGAAAATAAACCTGGTAACTTAGAAACGAAACCTTCACAAAGAATGTGGTGCGTAGCTAAGACATCTACCATGGTGCTATATTGGTCCCTGTGTGATAATGTCATATATTTGTATTGGGCATCAAACATAATGTCACCAAGTGTATATTCTTAATGATTCCAGGTAATTTTTGTCACTTGTAGAATTATCCTATTGTAGCCAACTCACACCCCTCCTACCTGTAGACCACAGACACCTCTAAGGAATGTCACATAATCACACACAAGTCAACGTCTGTTTTTACATTTTAAGAATCCAAGTGACACAATATTTAATTTCAATATCTGGTCAAATCATGCGGGAACAATGAAGTACATGGGAAAAGGGAGCAATCTTATGGGCAGAACTTTTGTTAATACTACCAATTGCTGTCAGAACAAAAAGCAAAAAACATGTCCAATTACAAAAAAGAACTGAACACAATAGGCCATATTTAAACACAGACCACTGTGTATAAGGTAGCTGCCTATAACGGTAGAAGGGGGTTATTGAACAGAGCGGAGCCAACCCAATTTAGCTTTTTTTTTTTTTTTGCTCAGAAAAAAAAGTTTTTCTTCTCTGGAAACGATTGCCACTCCCGTGAGCCAGGGGGAAAGTGAAAGCGCAAACATGGAGAGTAAATGCTTTTTTAAGTGCCCGGTGCCACAGTCTTGCTTAGGGGAAATAATCAGCAGCTTATTTTTCCTCACTCAATTGTTTCGTTCTTTTTTTCTCTACCACCAAGTTGATGAAAGCCCTTCTGCTAGCTACTCACCCTTAGCCACCTCCAACTCTGCCAACTTCTAACACAATTTGATTACTTTTTCTCCTGTCACACTGAGGCCTTGTTTGTAGAGTTCACCTACTCTGTTGCCTTGTGCTGTTCGGCTTTTTCAAATTGTGTTTGTTCCATGTTGTGCGAGGGGGGAACTTGACAGCCGTGCCCCCATGGTTGTAAATGACTAATGAGCAGTTTCTTTTTGGGCCTCCTGTTTTGACATAAGGCCCTCCTCCCTGCTGCCCAAAAAGTCACGAGGCTTTCTCCTCTCCCACTGAGAGCCCTCCCGACGACCCTGAGGCGGTGCTCCTGTGCCCTGGACTGAGGTGATGGGCTCGGTGTGAGCATCCTCCCAGCCGAGACTGTAATTAACTGGCTCTGATTAAGCCATCAAGTGCACTCAGCGTCCTCTCCCACGCCTGGGCTCAGCAGACCAATCCAAGGTGTGTGCACCGAGTTAAACAGAGGGGAGGTAAAACGGAGGACAGCGCGTGGCCCTGCCTTGTTCTCGCTTGTCCTTTTTCTCTAAAGTTGGAAATCGAAACAGTCCCCAGAATGAGCCGCGGGGAGAAGTAAAAATACACACACCTGTAAGCCGGACACTATGCACCTTGACAAAGACTTGAGTGCTAGTACCGCAGTTTTCAAATCAATTTAATAGAATGAAAAAACCCGTGTACAAAAGCCATTTCAATTGATCTCACATGAGCCAGTGCTTTGGCGTTATAGTATGAATTGCCATTTATGGGTTGCTGCGTAGATTCTCAGAAGCCTATTAAGCAGTTTGAATGTCAAACTGCCGGTAGGCCCTCGACTAAAGATAGCAATCGATAAACGACAACAAATGGATGCTGCCAATGCTGCTTCTCTGTCCAACGCCCAAACATAATCCATGGTGATATATCTAGAGGGCTTAATTAGCCGTGAGGCCCTAGTGTTACCTCCCGTAACCATTAGAGCTCCTTCCAGTGCCGGGAGAGGCACACCACATGGGGCCCAATCTTTTCGGTCCAACCCATTTTAGAGCAAATCATCTCTTCAAAGGCAATGGGTCAGACTATGCCCAGGATCATTTATCTCCAGCCATGGGAGCTGTTCTGGGGTCAGTGGGAATTGTAAGGATTCGTTCTGCGCTCCTAACGCAGACAAAAATAAGCCCCTCTAACATCCCTGTTGGGACAAAACCACAAATCTCTCATTTGATTACCAAATGGACGGTGAATGTTGAAAAACGCTCAGGCCAGCGGCATACACAGGACAAACATTTGCCATGTGACAACCTTTCATTGTTGCAAAGCCACTACTGGAAAACAATGATGTAATACCAAAGCCTGTTGCTTGTTGGTTGTGCCTGGAGACAAGACATGAGTGAAGAATCACATTTACGTAATGGAAAAAAACAACGATGGCACGGTGCTTGCTCTATTGTAGTCTTCATTCATAGCTCTGAGCTCTTGAAAACCTTTGTAGTTTTTTTTTTACAGTGCTTTTTCAGATTTCAAAAATAATGTTATTTTGAACACTGAGGCAGGCAGAAGAGAAAAAAACCCGCTAACTCTTAATTTAGGAGATGGAGAAACTAATATATTGTTAACACCGACTATAAACCAGTTTTGTAAATATTAAAATGCAACAAAAACAATAAGAGTTACGTTGCACAATAGTATGGGAGGCACAAGGGGGTGGTAACCGATTCTGGGCATTGTTTTGGGAAACAGGCCGGAATCGAATTAGGAGAGACAGCAGCGAAATGAATCCTGGTTGGTCTCTCGGTTCCACTAATCAGATAACAGCAAAAGGGTGACAGACCGTGGGGGGAATCTTTTATTGGAAAATTACGGACTGCGGGAGGAACAGAGAGAGAGAGAGAGAGAGAGTGAGAGCAAAGGAGAGTAAGGCAACCCACACACAGAGAGTTGGCTTGATTGGGTTTGATACGATGCCAGGCTATCTTTGAAGGGCATCTAATTGCGTTTGTTATTGATGCACCAGCAGGTGTCAGCAAAGCAAATGCTAAGCAGGACATGCAGGGCACCTCCCGGCAATGAATAATGCATCCACAGCTTGTCGGGTGAGGCCCCGGTATGGAGGTTTGAGCAGGAAGTTTCAGCACAAGCCCTCCTCCAGGAGCAGTTCTAGCCGTGTGTCGAGCGGAGAGAAGTGAACCGCTAAAGTTAGATGCCCAAACGCACAACCAGGGCACCAGAGCTGTTACCCTGCCGGTACACAAACACATACCCATTTGAAAACCAGCCCATGCTACACTAGGGTTGGAATTGGGACTCAGACAGACTCCAGCACGATTCACGGACGCCATTTTCTTCTATGTCACGTCCGTCCGCAGCACATGGCCGTTTGACATGAGGTTGTCCCGCTAACACAGCCATGGAGTGGAGGGCATGGCGGGCCCTGAGGCAGCAGACAGGACAAGTTTAGGCAGGAAGTCCTCCAGGGGTAATTGGGTCTCGTTAGGAGTCTTTATATGTTTCCCATTTTGTTTTGCCGGCGGCTGGAGCGTTGTCCTGGCGGAGTCATAAAGCAGGGCTGGGAATTGGGCTCCTCTGAAAAGCCCACTTAAACCCATTTAATGCATTGGAGAGGCTGGAGCATGCTGCCCCCTTTGACCAGGGTTGGAGCACATTAGCAAATCCGGGTCTGCGCCGCCGAACCCTGGCAAAGGTCCATGGCTTAGCGTTGGTGCCCCAACCTGTCACTTTGACAGGGCCGTGAGTCGACAGTTTCTTTTAGGAAGGGAGGGGGGAGCTATCCCTGACAGCAGATGGTCTCGGGGACATCATTGGTGGCTATGAGCTCCCACTGACAGTGCACACTCTTTTTGACTGCTGTCCTTGTGACAAGGTGTCCTTGAGGACTGAATCCAGAACTGCCAGAACAGTCTCATGCGACTTATTGACTTTTTGGGGGAAAGGTGCCATAGGGAGTGTGCGCTAGATAGCTCAACTTGTCTTCCAGAACCATACAGCTCCGGATCATCTAGCCACGGATCACTTAGACCCTGATAATATAAACCCTGATAATACAGACCCTGATAATACAGACCCTGATAATTCAGACCCTGATGGTACAGACCCTGATCATACAGACCCTGATAATATAGACCCTGATGTGCGCCTACATGCACCATTCTCTTCACTCACATGTTAATGCCAGCCTAAAGCTATGGCTGTCGCCAGATGAGGACTCCAATGGTTTATTTAGATGAAACGACTGGTGTTTGGGAGTGCCTGTCATATATGGAAGACTTTGTGGGATCGCCGTCTGGTTGGCAGCCATTTCTTTTCTGGTGTCAGGCCTGTTTACATTTCCCCCAGGGCTCCCCACTGTTCTATGTCGAGTGCTACCTGTCTCTCCTCTGCCCGTCGCTCCTCGGCCTCTCTCTCATTTCTCAGGCTCAGCAGGAGGACACCGCAGATATGTGCTCAGACAAATGGAACGGATGGGAGCTTGCCACGAACACAATTCTTTGGGAGAAAATATAATTCATCAACGCTGCTCATTTACTTGTGAATTCATTCAGTCCATTAAATCCCAGTGGCCCTAGTCCATGCTGTTCACAGAGTAACACAGAACACATGGTAAATCATGCTTAACTTCAACCGTTAAACGCAAAAGGACGGCACCAGAAAGCTCATGGAATGTGAGTCCTTGCTTCAGCGAGTGTTGTTGTTTGTGTCCATCCTGGCATACTGTTCTTGTTGTCACACCCACGCTTCGCCTGATTATTAATTATGCACACCTGGGTTCATTAGGTGTGGGTTCCGAGGCACAGCCCAGAATGCTGTCCTACAGGTAGTATTGTTTGGAGCCTACGTGACGTGGCTTAGTTCTTTTGTGGCGTTTGCGTCTGTCGTTTGTGTTTCTCGTCTAATTAGTTAAGTTGCTTTGACGTGCGCCTCGAGATTGTTTTAATGAAAGCACAGATTCCCTTGCACCTCACCGATGGAATGTTTGCACTTGCACAGTAAGCATGTGTTTGAGTGCATGCTCATGCGTGCTCAATTTCCCAGCTCCACAAACATATACTTTGTAACCAAAATGTCACCATCATTACCTTTCATCTCTGTGGGGAAAAAAAGGGTAAGTTCACAAAAATCAATTCGCTAAAGGTCATATCAAGCAGCCTACCACTTGGCCCATTATATTTAATCAGGCACTGCATCTCCCAGCCCTGTCTGTCTGCCTCCCCACCATTTTATATCACACAAACAGCTGCTGTCTTGCTTTCTGAAGAGGCGGCTATGTGCTGCTATCGGCCTGTCACATTGTATCTGCCTCCTCACTGTCTTCTGTGGTAAACTAGACTTGAGCTTCCGTAGAACCACGTTCCATGTAAATTCTCAGCCAATACATCACAAAGGTCTTTACCGTCACACTTTTTACCACCAATATTTAGAAACGCACTAACACCAAGGTGGCAACAAGGGCGTTTTCCTTAAGTACAAGAGTGAGTTTAAATTGAATTGATGAGGACTCTCATGAGGAGTTTGGGAGAGTTCGAAAGAAATATCCCTTGCGCTCAATCACAAAGAAGATGAATTACTCTCGACTCCATGGCAACCAATAATGGAATAGTAATATGGAAATGATTTAATGATGGAAATCGCTGTTCTTATTCACCTGGGTCTAGATTCACTAGATCCTCATATTGAGAAGAGCCTGCACACAAATGAGACATACACTCGCGGAGCCCAAACGCTGACAGTCGATCCATCACACCTCTTATCTTGTTAGCTTTCAGGGACGTTCAGCTCCAATATGATGGCTTGCATGAGGCAGTACACATCCTCCTTTCAGGGAGTGTGAGATGTGACATCCATAGGAAAACAGTGCAATGAAAACACTTGTGACATTCAGAAGTGGGGACAGGTGTCCTTGTTTGGTTAAGCTCGTGCTCCTGAGTGCACACACACGGGTATGTCAATAGAGGACTTGCATGGAATGGCTGTATGAATGATAATGCCAAATATTGAGGCGCAAACACACATTTTAAAATGGGTTTCAAGGGATTGGCAACAGAGTAATGTGGAATGTTGAAGTGTTTAAGAAAAATGTAAGCCCACAGCATAGGATAGAAAAAAATACAATTTGTCCTTTTTCAAATTGCGAGCCAAAAAGTATGTGGGAAAAGAATCTTACTGTGAGACTTAACGGAGAATATATAGTGTCTCCGACTAAGTCATCAGATAGTATTGTAAATCTCTGATAACCCTAAGCCTTATGCTTTTTTATCTCTCTGTGTTCATTTGCTGATTAAATAGGAAGACGGGCCAAGCCTGTTAGTGCTCATTTGAAGCCAGCAGTCGGTTTTAGTGCAGTGAAATTAGGCAAAACTTTTATTACAGTTTCTAAAGTACTGCAACCTAATTGACAATGACGATGACCTTGGAGCAGAGGGATTCAGTGTTGAGCAGCTTATCGCAGGGAAAGATATCTTTGCGATTCTCAACTTTAAAACTCGGGCACTTGTAGACTGGTTGTATAATGCACTCCCTTTACGCCGTGTCCGAACACCTACACATGACCTTGCCTTAAGGTCTCTAAGTACAAATCTCCTGTTGTGGTTTATCTGGGCCTGTGCTGTCTTTTGGATCTCCCTCACTACCTTGTCCTCTCCTACAGGGGGCCTTGTCGTCCTTTGGTGTCCTAAGCCAAGCACTCATTGATCCAATCTTAAGCCGACTGTCAGGACCATGTGTCACTCGGGAGCGTGAGCAGGACGAGGTCCAAGCCGGCAGCCAAAAGGCACAAACGAAGCTGGGGACTTTGAATTATTGGGGGGAATTGATTAATGCAAGACCATTGGCCGTGTCGCCTCAGAGGCCCGGAAACCCACGCCAGCAAAACAAACAAAAGGAAGATGAAATTGATTAGACAATTTGAACCGTCTTGCCAGCTCGTCGTTTCCTCTGTGTGAGCGATATGAATTGGATTATCCTGCATTACATTAACAAGCACTCAGGAGGAGTGATCATTAAAAATGGCTTCACCAGAAGATCATTTACATAAGGATCGCAGGCGGTTGTAAAGGCAGTAGATTCAAAAGGACGTTTGTGGACAACTATCACATGATATAAACAACCATGTAATTTTTCAATTGCCCAGCTGCAGAGCAATACAGAAGTAAATATGTGTATTTATGCCATGTCATGAATGGAAGAAAAAAATAAGTCATAGAGAAAATGTGTGACGAGAATAGAAATGATAGTGTTTCAGTGTGAGTGATGGATTATTTTAACAAATGAATTATTCTTTGTTCAACACTACACCTATAAAATACCAGATTTTTCAACTCATGGTCAGGGGTTTGGAGCAGAATGGAGTCCTATTGTCCATTGTTGTCATTCTGCTGCTGGCCTATTGTAGCCCAACCCCTCTCTTTCAGCTCATGCAAAATTAAACAAGTGTGCCAGGTTAAAAGGTCTTAGCGTTTGCCCACCGTGAGGATTTAAGTTTGAAAACTGGCTGGGAGATTTGAGGATAAGACATGTGAGAAAAGAAGCAAATCAGTCCTTAGGAAGAGCCCAAGGTTCCTGTGGGCAAGACACTAATATCCTTCGTTGAGGTTTTAAGAATAACCTGTTCTCTCAGTCTCTCTCTCCCCTCTCTCTTTTCTCCTCTCTTTCTATCACTTCTTATGCGCTCTCACACTCCCTGTCCATCCCAAAGCAAACGGTATCCGACTTTCCCATTAAGTGGTGGCTTTTGTTGCTTTGCCGTACGTTTTCGATTGTGGGGCAATGCAGCATGACATCTGCTGTGCCATGCTGTTGCTGCTTTGCCGTTCTCTTGTCTGTCAATGATCTAGATCATGCACAGATTAACATAAAATGGGATGTTCTAGTGGGAGTGGGAGAATGTTCCTTTTCAGAATGGAAAATATAAGTTATGGATTCATGGACAAGGGTATCAAACATCAGTAAATCATGTTTTGGGGGAGGCAGAGTTTCGAGTACCCTGACAGGCAAGGGGAATTTACTTGGAAGGTGAAAAGGCAACTGAATAATTGCTTAATGGTTCCTGACTAGAACTTCCCCTGCATGACACTATTATGCCCTCCATAAAGATTGTCCTTGAACAAGAGACCTGTGAGATGTGTGTCCCTTTCCTGGAAATGTTTCCCCTGGCTGTCATTGTAAATAAAAACCAAGCTTTCAACTGACCTGCCAGGATAAGTTAATCATAAAAAAAGCGTATTTCAAGCAAATAAACGTAATGGAATGAGAAAAAGTGTGTTGGGGTGTGTGTGTGTGTGTGTTTGTTTGTTTATAAATATAAATATAAATATATATATATATATATAT
>JAVQIZ010087342.1:0-11170 GCA_036023535.2 Galaxias brevipinnis
CAAACCTTCACCCATTTTCTCAAAATGTACACGCAAAACAAATCCAAATCTTCAAAAACAGTAATTTCTGTTGAAATTCGATGGTCACTTGAGGATCTCGCCCCTGCTGGAAATTCGGGCAACTGTGAAAGACGTGATGCAGAGACAGAATTACAGTAATCTCTCATTGACTTTGATTTTGCAGTTGTACTGTAATGTGCTGTTCATGTACTGTAGTTTTCTTTGTTCTTTGCGCTTACTGTATTTTTTGCAAGGACTATGCAATACTGTATTACGTTCTTGCAGTACTTACAGTATAAATACAGTAAATTCACTGCGTTCACTGTTGTGATTACTATTATACTTTTGTTTTTGAAAAAAGTGTTTTCTATATACAATGAAAAAAAGAAAAACTTACTAACTACTAACCTGGACGCTGTGTTGTCCATTTTCTGATGTAGTGTCTAATAAATGTTTGTTATATTTTTAATTGCTGTGTTTACGATATGAAAGAATTGTTTGATTTCTGCCAGAAAAGTCAGGGGTTATGTGAATGTAGTAAATAGTAAATGTAGAAAATGGTTTCAAAAAATGTGTTTTAACAATTGTGAAAAACTGTAATTGATCAAAAGGAACATTGTGAATGCAGAATCATAATTCTGCTGAGGGCCATTTTATATTATTGTTTGTGTGTGGGTGTGTGTGTGTGACTAGCACACAGCTTCCTGGCCTCCAGTGTGACCGTGACCATGTGATGTAACAGCAGAGAATCAGGACAGCTGCATGGAGAAGAGGACAGGAAGTGAGTGGTTAGGAGAAAGAAAAGGGAAAGAATCTCACCTTCATTACAGATGTCTGAGAAGAGAGAGAGAGGATATGCAGGAAAGATTGAGAAACATAATGGGTGTGTGTTTGAGATGGTGAGTGTGTGTGTGTGTGTGTGTGTGTGTGTATGTGTGTGTGTGTGTATGTGTTTGTGTACGTCTGTGTGCGAGAGAGAGAGAGAGAGAGAGAGAGAGCGAGAGAGAGAGAGAGAGAGAGAAAATGAGAAAGTAATAAAGCAGAAATATGCAGGTCGATATGCAGATAAAAGCTTTTGCTAAATGACTGTAATGTAAATGTAATGTGGTAAATTGACAGCTTCCTATTGTATTAATAAGGCACGTACATAGTCAGTGGGGGAGAGAGTCGCCAGCACTCACACAACACCACCACACTGAATGATCACTTAACCTCCCACGCCCCTACTAAAGGACCTGACTGGCAGGGCAGACACTTAAGAGACGCTTCGCTGTATGAAGACCCTGGACCTGAGCCAGCATGGACTTATTGTGCTGAGATGACAAGGCACTGGTAGGACAACGGCTGTCCAAATTCAGTTCCTTTGAAGTGGAATTATAAGTTTTGCTAACAACAGCATCACAAGGTTGATCACTTAGTCAGATGTAACATCCTGGGTTCATTGCCAGTGTTGTCGGTATGTTGACAAGTCTAGTAGTGAAAGGTAGAGAGAGTCTGCATGGTTTAGACAAATAAAGTACCCGGATGTGTTATTGCCTTTCAGTCTTAACTAGTCACAAAGAAGGGTGTGCTACAGCCAAAGCAGTAGTTTCATCGGTTAAAAAAGACTGCTGTCCTTGTGAAGCAGTAGGATGGAGTGGAGCAGGCAGCAGAGCGTTGCCAGGACAGGACAGGGACACAGACAGACAGACAGACTCACCCACCTGAGACGAGGACCGAGTGGAGAAAACACAAAATGAAAGAAGACAATAAACAAGATAGATAAGGCAGAGGAGGGTAAGGGAAGGAATGGAAGTGGACAGAATTGTGGGATATTAAGGAGAGAAGGGCGGAAGGGAGGGGGAGACCAAGGGAAAACGAGCAGAGAGAAAGAAGAGTAGAGGTGGATTAAGGAAAGGTGGTGAGGCTTACACAAGAAGGGTCCGCTCTCACGGAGCCTTGTAGAGAGCAGCACGCAGAGGCCCATTGTCACCCCTGTAGAAACCAGGAAAAGCACAGTTCTCCAGCTCTGGGAAAATGGAAACTGTGAAAGCAGCTCAGTGATCCCTGTTTAGCTGTTTTATCGTCGGAAATCACGCGAGGCGATTTACAGAAATTCTGACAAGAGATTGAAATACCGTGAGACAGACCAAGCAGGATATTTACTTTAATAGGCTGGGGCTTTGAGGATTCAAGTTGAAATCCACTACAATACAATAACCTTAATGTGTAGGAGACAGCAAGAAGAGGTTGAGGTAGGGAGAGAGAAGGAGGGAGAACTACCGACAAAAAGAAAAAGGGAGAGAGGGGTTCTGCTGGGATCAGAGCCAGGAAAAACAACTGCCAAACTACCACGTTTCTGCTCCGGTTCAAATGACCCTGCACCTGCCAAATACTGTGGAGGACTTTCTTATCAGGAAATGGCAACAGTGATAGACGACTACAATCAATACTGACCTCAGAGGAGAACTATTTCAATATAATATGATAGAACTATTTAGACCAAACTGTCATAGCCACTGGTTCTCATCTGAGATCACAGTTCCTCAGAGTGGGTGGACACAGAGGACATTTATGGTCCGTTCCTGAAGCTTTCCATCCAAATCCAGCCAGAGGACACTAACCACTATTAACAACACCCGCCCCGGGGTTGGAAGGACACATATTTTCTCCTGCCCCAGACACAGAGGCTGGTTGGCTAAATCAGGAAAGACTTTCCCGCCTGGGAAACTTTCGTTTTAATTCCACAGACCCGTGTTTGATATGTGGTGTCTGGCACTGGGCTTCCTCTCCCTGACTGAGTGTCCTTGTTCGGCCTCGGTCATTCTGGTGGATTCCGACTGAACCCTTTACTTCCATCTCTAGGAAGTGAAAAGACATCTTCCTGCCCTATTGGCCCATTGGCATCCCATCTCAAAGGACCAATCTCGTATGCTCCTCAATGCTGGACGAGATTGTTCTATGAATGTAGGAGGTTTTTGAAGCCCGTTCCACAGGTGCACAGTAGAAACAGAGGGAAGGCAGATGGGACAGGAGGTCACCACTGTAACCAACACCAGACTCTTCTACCCAGTGTGGGCTAACATTGACACTCCCTAATTAGGCCACACAAAGGTTTCTGGATCAATCCCTGTGCGACGGATGGGTCGATGTGTCTCGTCATTTTGAAACATTCACTTCAGCTTCAGCAACCAATCAAGCCTAACCTCATTGGTTTCTCGTGTTATTACCTGGCAGTATCGATTAAGACAATTGGCCGGTATGGAGCAGTAAAGGACTGTGGAGGAGTGTCTTTGACAGTGTTCCCTAGTCATCAGGTTTACCTTAGTAAAAGAAGAGCCATCAAGTATATGGAATCTTTTCAAGGGATTTTTCTGAGCTAATTTAAAGGACACTGTGGGATTTAATCTCAGCTGGTGGATTGCAGTGGGCAAATGTACAAAATTGTGTTATTGAGTTATTTTTCTACCAGTTTGACAGCATTCTCAGTGGGCACTTCTAAACCCAAGGTTTTAAATTACTACAGATAAGATCCTTGTTTGTGAGGGAAAAAATGCAAATTGTAAAAAGCTGCGCAGTGGCTGTAAGATGGTTTGTGGGCTTTCAGGATAACATGCTGCTTTCACAAGCTGACAACAGTGAACTCTCCTGACCCACTCGTACACACACACACACACACACACACACACATCCCTGGTCCATTTGGCGTTCTATCTTGACAGGCTAGCAGCAGTAGCCTCTGATGTTTTCTTCTTTTCCCTGTGTTTTTCTGACATGCAGATTGTCTCATACACATTCTCCAGCTGCTCTGTGTGTGTCTGTATCTGTTTCTCTCTCTCTCTCTCTCTCTCCCCCCCAACCCTAACCCCTCCCCTCTCTCTCTCTCACACTCACACACACACACACACACACACAAACCACACGCTGTCAACTTGAGTTGCAGCCGGGTGTCTGAGAAGTGTTGTGTCCTCGTTCCCGGAATGTCGCACACTGTGTGTTGTAAGCGTGTGTGTGTGTGTGTGTGTGTGTGAGTGTGTGAGTGTGTGAGTGTTTGTGTCATCCTGGTAGGGGGGAGCTAACAGGAATCTCCAGGACAAAGAGTTGTGACTGTCCTCTTTCTCTGTTTTTGGTTCAGCTGTCCCTTTCTTCATTCATCTTATTTCCTGTCCCCCGTCCTTCCCCCCTACACTTCAGTTTCCTTATTTTGAACACACCGTGGTTCTGTGTTGGCCTCCAGATGCCCCTTGCTTTCTACTCGATATCCCACGGCCCCTCTTTCCCCCAATCCCCTACCACAGCCGGTGGCCACTACGGCTCTCCCTCCCTGATCAGATGAAGCACGGATCAGTCAAATCCAGCTCACCAGAGGCCTCTAGGTCCATCACGTCGTCCCTGGAAGGTCAAACAAGGAGTACAGCATGGCCTGTGTGAGTGACTGATGGTGCCTCTCTCATCATCAGGCTGGAAGCAGCCCCGGAACCTCTGAATCGGCGGCCCATCCGTCATGTCACCCATCCAAAGCACAGGGGGCCCACTGCCTGGGCCACTCGTCAAAGGAACTCCACCCAGCCCTCTGTGCCCTTTGACCCTGTGCAGTTTAACGACCCTGGCTGACTGTGAATGGTTTCTCCTAGGCATCTTTTGTGCTTTTGACGTTTGAAGTTATTGGACGTTTGAGTTGGAGAGAGGGAAAGTCACTTTGTTTCCCTCCAGGGGGACGTTGAAGAATTTGACCGCTCAAACTTGTTGTTGACCACAAGCAGTGAAAGGAGGCCTGTGATTAAAGGCCTATTGCCTTTATTCAATGAAAGGTTGGGTTTAAATGTGTGTGTGTGTGTGTGGAGGAGCAAAAATAATGTCTGTTTGTGCATGCACGTGATGTGAGAGTGTGTGTGTGTGTGTGTGTGTCAGTCGTACATATGCTAATATCTTTACAATATTAGGGAGAAGTATCTTTCATGTGTTTAATATGTCTAAAAAGACAAACCACCCCTGCAAGTATAATGTTGATCTCTACCCTTCGTCAGGCGTCCACCTCTGTGCAGTACCGCCCTCTTCAAGGCATCATAGCTGAGCTGTGGAGTAAGTGAGGGCTTCTCCCACACCTCTCCCTGGTCAGGGCTGTGTCTGCTGTAAACACACAGCCAGACATGACTGCTCCTCAAGCCCCCGTCTCTAGAGAGGGACTGCGCTAACTGGAAGTAGGATCACGTTTCACAGACAGACGTGCTGGGCTTTCCTATCGATCATTTTTAATGGGTGTTTAGCTGTGGTCGTATAAGGTTCTGGGTGTGTTTCCTCCGGTATGGACGACCTGGGGTTCACTGCCATGCTGCAGGCAGGGAGCTAACAGGTGGGAGGGGCCGCCATGCACTCCAGGCTGCTACAGTGGACAGTCCCAGTCCTCTCCCGGAGCGGACAGAGCTTCAGAGTCACTTCCCATGGCTAGAGTTTGTGCTGCGGCAGACAATAGCACACGGCACCATCCAGCCTTTGTCTGGGGACAAGGCCATTGTTGTGGGGCTGCCATCAGTATTCAGCTCGCTCCCTCTCTTTCTCACTCTGACCTCAGCTCGGTCACCACTGCTCATTTCCTCCTGCCTTTATCTCTCCTTCTCTCTCCGTTTTTTTTGCTCTCTGTCTCACTCCTACACATACACACAATGCACACATACACACACACACACACATACACACACACACACACACACGCACACACACACACATACACAGACAGACAGATAATTGATCCAGAAAAGCAGCTTAGTGGAGTCGTGACTTTGCTCTGGGCTCTTGGATTGGTCCCGTTCTGTGGTGCGGGATGGGAAGGCTCTGTCACAAAGAAACTCCTTGTCCCAGTGTGTGTGTGTGTGTGTGTGTGTGTGTGTGTGTGTGAGTGTGTGTGTGTGTGTGTGTGTGTGTGTGTGTGTGTGTGTGTGTGTGTGTGTGTGTGTGTGTGTGTGAGTGTGTGTGTTTCCTGCAGCAGTGGGCAGTGCCACCTCAGCTGACTGACCATGCCATGGAGGCCAGGACTGGAGAGTGGAGGACCTCCGTTATGACACAGCTGAATTTTGTGTTCACTGGCTGTCTCTGTTGCATCTCCTGGTGTGTGTGTGTGTGTGTGTGTGTGTGTGTGTGTGTGTGTGAGTGTGTGTGTGTTCATGTTTGTGTGTGTGTGTAAGAGAGAGAGAGAGAGAGTGCTAGATTGTGTGCCTGTCCTGTGGTACCGTCCTGTCCAGACAGCGCTGTGGAATGAACCCCCAGTGATTTAGAAGCAGTAGGTGGACATGCTTTATGAGCCCCCTGCTGTCCCTGCTGTCTGCGGCTGACTCACGGACACACACGCCGCTCCCCCTAAACTCTGCTCTGCTCTGGGGCAAAATGCATACTCCTCGTCCCTTGCATTCTTCTTCCCTGTTGTGTAAAGACAAGGCCTACCTAACGATGTGTGGGTAGAGTCCATATTGAAGAGAAGGACAGTGTGTTTGTGGTTTGGCTTTGGTTCTTGCTTTGATCATGTCTTTTCAGGCTGCAGTATGTTTGAGCCCTCTGGATCCTTACCGACTAGTAAAGACAGACGCTCAGTGACTCAGCATCTTGACAATGGGGAGGTGACTCAGCAGAAATAGCCCCTCAGTGCCCTCCGTTGGACTAACTGTCTCCTATCAGCCACCCTGGACCTGGCTATTATGGGATTGAGCGGCGTGATGGCAAACATACTGTCCTCCCTCTAATTCTACCAGCCATGATGAGTGGTGGTGGTTGGCCCTCTTCCACTGGGCTGGCCTATCCCCTGTTTGCTTAAACAACTCCTCTTGATGTATCCAATGAGATCCATGGTGTCTTCTATTCTTCCTTTTTGCTGCTGATTAGGGATGTGTCCAGCATGGCTGTGGAGCAGAGCTCTCTCTCTCTCTCTCTCTCACGTGCTTGCTCTGTAACTCACACACTTTCTCACTCGCTCCCTATCGCTCTATATCTATGCGTAGGATGGTTTGATTTTACTACTATCCTAGATAGAAGATGTGGTACATTCAGGTGTTTGTGTGTGTGTGTGTGTGTGTGTGTGTGTGCGTGCGTGCGTGCGTGCATGTGTGTGTGTGTGTGTGTGTGTGTAAAGCTGCCTTATCCTCTGAGGAGGAGCTGCACTGCAGAGCATCATTGTCGTTGGCTCTGGCTGCCATCCAGCCCTGACCTGCCTGAAACGCTAACACAACAACGCTAATCACAGTGTTTGCACACTCAAGACACACACACACACACACACACACGACTCGACATGTTCCTTTGTGTGACATTGTTGAATCCTTTGAATATTATATCTTTTATCATGCTGACCATGTGTCTCTCTCCCTGTGTTCTCTTTCAGGTAAGCTCCAATGGAGGAGGTGGGGTGACCTAGGGCTGGACTCTGGACAAGGAGAGACACACACCCACACCTCTGTAGTCCTCAACACCCTCTTGATGTAACAGCATGTTTTTGGAATGGGTGTTCTGGTCTATGAGGCAAAGGACGAGTTATTGTGTTTAGGGTGAGGTCGTGTCACTGTGGACTGTCTGGTAAAGCTGCTTCTGTGTTCAGTGAGATGAGCCAGTGGGTTTACCGGGGACATTTTGAATGAATGGGCTTGTGACTGTGAGATACCTGTGAGTCACAGTGACCCGTCGGTTCTCTGTGGGTGTTCTGGTCCGTGAGTGACAGTCCAATGATTTCTTTAATGAACGCTACAAGAACAATACTCTATCAGTGATGTCCTGCAGTGTGTCAGTGTTCTCTCTGTGCTTTTCTGTCCATTTTGGTTTGTGTGGGTGTGGTTGTTTGCCTAAAGGGAGGCCGACCTCAGCCCCTTGTTGTGAGGAAACCAGAGGTAGCTGTCCCTGTCCTGCTCAGAAATGGGTTTCGCCTTTCTCTCTTGGTCACTTTTCTTGTAGTGGTTAGAGACAGCATTTGTCTGAAGACTCAATGTGATTAGTCTGTCCGGCTTTGCTCCAAATTGATGCCTGACATCAGGAAATGTACTTAATGTCTATTGACTTTTGTGTCAGTTTGAAATGTGATGGTCTGCCTTAAGCTTTGGATAGCGTTCGGTCTGTGAAGGTTAATGTTAAATTGACAAGTAAACAGGTTTGAAGGATGATAACATTTATTTGATAACATAAGCAAAATGATAAAAAGAGATTAAAAATAAAAATAGGTTTTGTTTTCATGACAGTAACCACATAGGGTTTTCTTAATGTTGACTCAAAGTTATCGAGTAGTTCTCCTTTCTTCATGTCATTTACTATATCCCAGATAGCATTTCTTTATTTCTGTCCTTCTTGCTTTCTTTCTTTTTCTCTTTTATTTCATTAATTATCTCTCTTGCTGTCTGTATGCAATTTTCTCATATTAAATGGGAATGCCATCATTCCCCCAAATTGATGTGGAGAGTGCGGTTTGAAAGCTGTAATGCCCCCTGCTTTCTCTCTCCATCACCTCACACTCTCCATGGTCAAATCAATAGTGTTTATGAGCGTTCAGGACAAGGAGGCAGAATGGCCCTGTGTGGGAGGCCTGTCCAGGGGCACCCATAGCTGCTGACACAGGCACCGGGCTGATTTGTGAACACTCCTTATCTCATCAACAAGATGAAGGAGCAACCTGACTAGGGCGTCCCCCTGCACCCAGATCAGTTTAGTTGACCTATGTGCTGGTTATCATCTGTGCCTTCACACTGATGGAGGATCAGGCCATAAAGTGTCATAAGATGAAGGAAGGTTGGGGTGGATACTGCTGTGCACCCGTAGATCTGTATGGAGTGGGGGGAAGGATGGGGAGCTAAAGTGCTGACGCGTTAGGGTGTGATAGCAAGGGACGAGAAAGTGTGAGAGAGAGAGAGAGAGATAGAGAGGGAGATAGATAGAGAGAGAGAGAAACATGCTGCTTTAGAGATGAGAATCGTGCGTCTGATGAAGACAGAGAGAAGTGTGATGTATGTTAGTCTTTGTGTGTGTGTGTGTGTGTGTGTGTGTGTGTGTGTGTGTGTGTGTGTGTGTGTGTGTTTGTATGAGGGTCCAATGGGGCTCATGTGCACTGTGAGGTTGAGTCTTATGGAGGCTGTCCCAGTGTAATGCTGCCCTCTGTTGGTCTCTCTTAGAGCATGACTCACATTGTTATGTCACATTGTGTTTGCTGTGTTAATTTCCCTTGAGAAGGTTTATCATAATCAGATGCATTTATCTAATATGAAGATCCCCGTGTGTGCACTTGTTCCACTTGTTAGTGTGCGCACAATCACACGTGTTTGTGTGTGTGTGAGTTTTTGTTTCCATGTGTATGTGTGTGCTGTAAGCCTATCGTGCTGTGTATGGTTTTACCATCCATAATTAATATCCTAATGATTTGCAAGGGTAATGGCAGCAGCATAAAACATACTATAGAACGCTAACTAGACTATATGTGGTTTCTCCACAGTTACAGTCAGAGTTCCTGTAAGGTTTGTGGTGGTACATTTGGACTATGGTTCAGACGTGAGGGAAGGGTCAGAGTGAAGGCCGGGTCACCATACAGATAGCATGTGCCTTTCTGAGACACTGAAGGCCAATGATTTGTGTTGTTAGCCATAGCATGATAAAAGTAGGCATTGGTATTCCTATATGCAGTCTTTGAAATAGTGGGAGGTAACACATTTCCCCTTGACCAAGGGAACGATGAATTTCGTTTAGACGGATATACTCGTTTCAACCTTGTTACCAAATCAGAACTTACAATGTCATTAGACTGAACTGACTGATGTAATTTCTCTGCGTACAGACTTGCTCTCTGTACTCACTAATAAAAGGTGTATGCTCGTTGCCCGTTGTCTCCCTGTGTACCTGTGGAGAAGTGAAAATATCCATGACAAGTTACAGGCCCGTCATGTAGAGATTACACCGATTTTCTCATAGGTAAACTAATAAACTAGGAAATGCATAAACTAATTGAAAATCTTTTGGAGGCATTTCCTTGTCCTGTGCGAGGCAGCACAGAGGAGCTGGTTAACCTCTGACCCGGTCTGAGCCTCCAGCAGCAGAGTCATGTCCTCAATGATTCTTAATGTCTGACGTCTTAATACCCAATGAAGCACGTCAGTATAACAAGTAGGCTGTGCTCATTAAAGCACCATTGTGTGTGTGTGTGTGTGTGTGTGTGTGTGTGTGTGTGTGTGTGTGTGTGTGTGTGTGTGTGTGTGTGTGTGTGTGCGCGCGTGCCGGAGCGTTTGTAGAGCATGACTATGTGCTCCCGACAGCGATGCTGGCGCTCGCCAAACAACCCTGCGGGGTGATTATGGTTGGCTAAGTGCAATAATGAGCCTCCTCTGACCTTCTGCTGCTCATAAAGCCACACGTCGACAGTACTGTACAGTCATGGAACAAGCCCTCTGATGAAGTGCACTGTGATACGCTCCAGCAGCAGCCACAGTGGCTAGGGCCTATAAACGCCACCTGGCACTTTATCACAGTCCAGTCTGTTTTCCATTCCTGCTCCTGAGTGCACTTTAAGCTATAGGTCCTTGTGCCAGTCAGTCAACAGTGACCGGCCAATTAGCTGAGTTGCATACACAGAGTGCAGCACCTCTCACATTCTGCGCAGGGCACCCTGGCACGTCCTCGTTGTCAGGATGCAGCTCTTGTTTGTACAGTCACCCCACTAAAGGTCACAGCGCCCTTGTTCTAGGAGCTTCCAAAGCGCTTCATTGGAGTGGTGAGCGTGACAGACAGCTGCGAGGGAAAGGTCTCTCTGATGAGATTAGTTTAGCGCCTTAGCACGGCCATGGGATTCCAATGTGCCCCCGGCCAGGAGCACTGATCCCCCTTAGGGCCTCAGTCCCCCAGGACAAGGACGCATGCCTGTAAGGTATGTGGTGGTCAGTGTGACAGCACTGCACCTGAGGAGTCAGACACCACAACTGGCAGCCTGAAGCGGACTCCCACTGGTCCAGTAAACTGACATATTCCCCTTTTTGTATTACATTGTGGTTCTGGCAACAGGTTCATAGATATTATTGGCACTTCTGGAAAAAGCATACAAGTTGTAAAGCAATGTTGGAAAGAATCCTGAAGAGGGCGCCATGAACCAACCTCTGACACTGAACCTAGTGTGTGTGTGTGTGTGTGTGTGTGTGTGTGTGTGTGTGTGTGTGTGTGTGTGTGTGTGTGTGTGTGTGTGTGT
>JAVQIZ010087350.1:0-18758 GCA_036023535.2 Galaxias brevipinnis
GCATGCTCTCTCTGCAGAAGCTGTGGTTCTACATTCAGCCCACCATGAGGACCATGGAGATACTGGCATCCATTGGTAGGATCTTTCGTTTAGATTACATGTTTAATTACGTTCACAGATGGGACGTTCAAAGACTTGTTGGAATACTGTATATACTGCCTAGTAGTAATACTGCCAATGCAAATACTGTAAATGTACAAATGTTGACCCTTGTTCGACCAGCAAATTTTTTTTCCACTTCACGTTATTACATATCTGGGAAACCAACCTTTGCATGAAGTGTGTATATGTTATATTGATAATTGACCGTTATATCGTTTCTTAAAGCGTCTTCTGTGGACAAAGGAGACTGCATGGGTGGGTCAACGTTGAGCCTCCTTCACGATCGCACCTTCAACTACACTGGAGACAGCCAGGCTCAGGAGCTATGCCTTTACCTTACCAAAGCAGCTAGCGTCCCTTACTTTGAAATACTAGAAAAGTGGATCTACAGGGGCATCATTAAAGATCCCTACAGGTCCTGTACTTGGAATCTGATTATTAGTCATGCCATATCTGTATTTTTGTTTTTGTTTTGGTGTATGGTAATTTATCCAAACCTAGCTACAAATGTTGTTTTGATTTTTTTTCTCCGCATAATCTTACTTTTTAGTGAGTTTATGGTTGAAGAGCATGAACTGCAGAAAGAGAAAATTCAGGAGGACTACAACGACAAATACTGGGATCAAAGATACACTATTATTCAGCACAGAATTCCATCCTTCCTTCAGAAAATGGCGGACAAAATATTAAGCACAGGTAACTATTACGGGATGAAAGAGGCACAATAAACTGTCATAGCCTCTAGAGTTTAATCGGAAAATTTTATTTAACTTCATTTTTCATTGCGTAGGGAAATACCTTAATGTGGTTAGAGAGTGTGGTCGGGATGTTACTTGCCCAGATGCCAAGGAAGTCCTCTATACTCTCAAGGAGAGAGCCTATGTGGAGCAGATTGAGAAATCCTACTACTACGCCAGCAAAGTCCTCCTCAACTTCCTTATGGAAGAGAAGGAGTTGGTGTTGCGTCTTAGGTAAAAGATGAGATTAACATTGTAGCTTTATTCTGGGTGAACAGAAGGTTTTGGTTTAAGTAAGCCAGTATTGTATACACAATATACTATGCAATATATATTCCAACAAAGCTCTGTACTTGTAAATGGATACTAAGTTCATATTTTGTCTCCCAGATCAATCAAGCACTACTTTTTGATGGACAAAGGAGATTTCTTTGTCCACTTCATGGATCTAACAGAGGAGGAGCTGAAGAAACCGGTGGATGACATTGTTCCTCCCAGACTGGAGGCCTTACTGGAACTGGCTCTGAGGATGAGCACAGCTAACACAGACCCCTTCAAGGATGACTTGAAGGTAGGGTAAAAGTTGTTTTAGCACCACCTGCTGGTTGAAGAATTTAGGATGTGCAAGTAGTTGCTGTTGATTGCTATTATTGTCAAGTGATAAAACCAACTGTATTAAACAAACAGTACAGTATCGGTGTGTAGTATTAGCAATATGTGTTTATGTATCTCGTATGTGCCACTGTTACGATATCATATCTTTACTCCGATAACAATATGTATAATATTCAGGATATCTTCCAGTTTGGGCAGTGTTATCGTACTGAGTGACGGTAGTTTTATTTTTGCCAGTTAGATTAGTTAGACTTAATTGTTTATTTATTGTATCGTGTGTAGTGACCAGTGTTCAACCAATGTTTTTCTCCTGTCTCTTGTCAGATTGACCTGATGCCTCATGACGTCATCACCCAGTTGCTGCGGGTCCTTGCGATTGAGACCAAGCAGGAGAAGGCCATTATCAACGCCGATCCCACCGACGTATCCTTGTCGGGCCTGGAGGCCTTCTCCTTCGACTACATCGTCAAGTGGCCGCTCTCGCTCATCATCAACAGGTACGCTGCTACTTCACTGTATAAAGCACCATGATTGAAAAAAAAAAAAATCATTTATGTAATACTTGTATAGAGTGTATTTTCTGAAAGATTCCACTGCAATACAAGTAAGCTGTTCCATTGCAATTACCAAAGAGAGCATGAAAGAAAGCCACAGAAAGATAAATTGTCTTTTAAATAATATATGTACAACCATATTAATTTGCAGAAAAACGCTGACCAGATACCAGATGCTGTTTAGACACATATTTTACTGTAAGCATGTGGAACGGCTGTTGTGCAACGTTTGGATCAGCAACAAAGATGCTAAACAGTACTCCTTACACTCAGCCAAATGGTGAGTTCACTCGATAACAAACAAACAAAAAATCATATTTTTTCGATTCTCTCTTTTTTTATATTGTATTGCCTAAATACTAAATACCATGCTATTTTATTTTCTTCCTTCCTAGGTTTTCTGCAGCGTTTGCTCTCCGACAGCGCATGCTGAACTTTGTGCAGAACATCCAGTATTACATGATGTTTGAGGTTATGGAGCCCACGTGGCACGTCATGGAGAAAAACCTGAAATCAGTGAGTGAAAGGCTCCAGTTGTTGTCTTTCTCCTTCGGTCATTGAGATCATCGATACTCATACTATCAATGGGTTTTTGTTTGCTCTGGATGTACGGCCCGTTCGAATCCATGAGCTGTTATGAGCCTAAGGTGTCCTTTGACCTGAAATTATTTGTTTTTTATTAAAGATTGTGAAGGGTTTGTTTCTGTCTTGGTTTCAGGCGTCCAACATTGATGATGTGCTGTGCCATCACACCAGCTTCCTGGACAACTGTCTGAAGGATTGCATGTTGACCAACCCGGAGCTCCTTAAGATTTTCTCCAAGCTCATGTCCGTGTGTGTCATGTTTACCAATTGCATGCAGGTCAGTGAATGTAAATTCTGTTTGTATAGACTTTTTTAGACCCAAATATCTGTTTTTGTTGTTTTTCACTTCATACCACTTTACTTGTTTTTCGGAATTGTTTATATCGAATTCGTCATCTTTTCTATTGACGTTGAAACAACTTCTGCCTTATGGTAGCGGTTCACCCACAGCATGAGGTTGGATAGACAGTCTCTGGAGCATGGGACCATGGAGGGGCCTCCTACTCAGAAAGAACGAACTGAAGACGCTGAGAAGAAAAAGCTCTCCTCTAAGGTACATCACACGGTAGTCACTTGTGGGAACAACAATTAAAATGTCCCCTGGATACAGAAGAAACCACTTAAGTCACACATTTCCTATAACATATCCTCTTTGTGTGTCCAGTTTGTAGCTGAGCATGTGGATGCCCTACAGTCTGACGCGGGCTTTGAAGCTACCATCCTTAAGTTTGACAGCAACTTTAGCACGTTGCTACTGGAATTGCTTGACAAGCTCAGCATCTACAGCACCAATGACTGTGAGCACAGTATGATCAACATCATCTACCGGTAAGACAATGCTAGACCAGTGTCCAATTTATTGCTAGGATCACAAGACTGTACCATGTGCGCAAAGTGTTGATAGTTATTTTTAATTTAACAACCATTTATAAACATTTAATTAGAAACAAAAGGGATATGCCTACACGCACTAAAATATATATGTGAGAAGCCTTTGAGCTATAAACATTTTATGCATTGGAAGACACACTGTTAAAATGCTAGCCAGCAAAAACATATTATTTTGTTTGTTTTTTTTTAATTTAGGATTAACTAGACACATTATGATATATTTTTTTAAATGCTTGGAAAAAAGACTATGGACTGTACGGACTGTACTGTATTGAATAATAGGCTGTAAGCTATATTTTGATTGATTGATGGTGGATTGTACCAAAATTGCTTTATGGGAGTACATAACTTGACATTCAAAGTTTGTCTCCTCACCTTAAAGCCTACATTGAGTATGTGTTGGCTTCCACAGGTTGGATTTCAATGGATTCTACACAGAGCGCCTTGAGAAGATGGCCATTGAAAGATGCCAGAAAGCTGCTGCATAGTTGTTTTGGGGGGAAAAAACACAAAAAAATAGCAACAACATAGAAAAGTCACCCAACGATAACTATATTTCCATTTGTCTTTTTGGCCATTATTGCCCATTGCCACTGTTCAAAAGTCCATACCAAAAACTTAAAACTACTGCAAAGTACTTGGGGAGATCTACTGTACTAGACAGCTTTACAGTAAAATGTATATTTAGTAACCTTTGATTTGTATGTATTTCTCTGTAAAATACCTATGGATGCATTGCACCTCTTTCAATATTTGTTTCTGCTTTAACTGTACAATAAAACCGTATTCTACTGACAAGACTATTAGGGTATTTATGTTGATGAAGTTAACACTCAATGTTTTGTGGGCCTGGTTTCCCGGAAACATGTGAAGTCACGATAGAGACCTTGAAGTTTACTGGACGCTGAGCGCACAGCTGCGCACTTGCTGATATGATATCACTTATAGGCGGGACTAATCGGCAGAAGTATTTTTTTTGTAGTACAATCTCAGAATAATTTTAGTTCACCCACTGCCGCTCAACATGCCGTACCTTTCCTTTTTAGTATGCCTAATATTGGGTAAGTTCATTATTATTCGTAGTATAAGTACACGGTAAAGAAAAACGTGTGTACACTATTTTACAAAGGCAGCAAATATGTCTGAAAATGCCATTTGTGAAACAACGTTTTGTAACATCTTTTAATAATGGAATGTTAGTTGGTCTCTAGAAACCAGTGTTCTAACGTTATACACATTGTGTTCAGTGTTGGTAGTGCAGAGCTCAAGGATTCTGTCTCATGTGGAGCGCTACGATGTGGTGCGACCTCAAAGATTACACATTAGAGAAAAAAGAAGCCCATTCACAAATCAGGTTTGTGACATTTTATAACTAGTGCTAGTTTAAATTTCTGTTCTGTTTTTGTGAACTTGCGTTTCTTCACAGCTAAATCAAAAATAAAACATGTTGACGATATAAACGGTCAAACACAATTTTATTGAATAAACATGCACAATACAACTGACAGGTTTATCCTGATATGATCGACTATGCATTGGAAATTGATGGGAAAAAACATACAATCCAGCTTTACAAAAACAGGTATGATGCAGGTATGCAATCTAAACTATTGCTACAATTGTAAAACTGTAGCGTAGCTATAAAAACATAGTTTGAGGTAAGTGTTTAATACATTAAATCTCAGACAATTAATGTTCACATTATAGAAATCTTTTTGGGAAGGATTACACCGAAACACACTATACAGAAGATGGTAGTCGAGTGACAACATCGACAAACTATGAGGTGAGACGTTAGAGGCATGGTTGTTCTTTCCGTTAAACCACTTGAACATCGGGGCCAGTAACTTATGTAAATCTACTCCTCAAGGACCATTGCTATTATCATGGCATTATTGAAGACATACAGGATTCAACGGTCAGTGTGGGCATCTGTTCAGGTATCAGGTATGTACAACAACAACAAAAAAAGTTATATATTTGATGTTATTTGAACTGCCTTTTTATAAGTAGTTTTATATGGGCGGTTCTTAGCAAACAAGTTGAACTGTCTTTCTGTTTCTGATTGACAGTGGGTTTGTGAGAGCTAGGCAGCAGGTCTATCTCATTGAGCCTTTGGAGGACAATCCAGACGGGGATCATGCCATCTACAGACAGGAGCTCCTCAGAACCAATAACAGTGTCACTTATGACCATGACCATGATTTGAGCCCCAAAGTGTCTGGGCTCTTCAAGTCCAAAGCCTGGGTACGTAGGCTACTTGCTACAAGGTCAGTTTGCAATGAGTAACACTTTCAAGTACACTGTAGGACTGATTGTAATTTTTTTTTCCTAATATTTTTCTTAGAAAAGTAAAACGTTCACTGGTCCTGCCAGATTTATCGAATTGTATGTAGTGGTTGACAACACGGAGGTAAATACTTGAGAATATCTAAAATTTCACTATTTCTCACATGTATATTGTCTGCATGTCAGGAAGGTATTCACATGAATTGTGAATTGTCTGTTTATGTTTTCACAGTTCAAAAAATATGGAAGCCAAACTAAATCCAGAATCTTTGGAGTAGTAAATCATGTTGATAAGGTAAGGTTCCCATGTGAATTTTTTTGAACATTAGCTTATATGGCTGCCTACCAGCTGTGCTTCGAGCAATCTGTTAACAAAATGTTCCTTAGAATATTCTATATTTTAATAATCTCTTTTTCTGATGAAGTTGTATCGAACCCTCAACTTCCGAGTCATACTAGTGGGACTTGAAATGTGGACAGTAAAGGACCACATTGATGTGGATATTAACTCAGAGGCGACTCTAGATAGATTTATCCTGTGGCGCAAAAGTGATCTCCTGACAAGATCACAACATGACAACACACAGTTTGTTACGTGAGTCTTCTGCTTTAACGACAGCAACCTTTGTTTGTCTATCCAACCAGGTCAAGTCAGCGTTGACATAAATATTGCATTCTTATTTTTGACAGTGGCATAGACTTCTTTGATGACACTGTTGGACTGGCAAATAAGTTTGCCATGTGCACTAGAAACTCTGGTGCAGTTAATCAGGTGAAATATCGTTCACCCACCACATTTAACATAGTCCTGTAAATTTCAAATGTTGATTACAAATAACTACACTGCAGAAAGTTTAGTATGTTTTATATTGTGATTTTAGTTGATGGTACAATGAGAATATATTTTCCTCTCATTCCCAGGACCACAATGTAAATCCTATTGGCCTGGCTTCCACCATTGCTCATGAGATGGGACACAACCTTGGCATGTCACATGACGAGTCCCCAAGTTGTACCTGTGGTCCGTTCAACACAGAGAACTGTATCATGTCAACAAAGCTCAAGTAAGATAATTTAGTTTTAGCAAATTTAAATGTGCATGTATTGTCATGGTTCTGTAAAATACTTTCCATTTCCTGTTATAGTGTATACGTCAAAATGGTGGATGCTTTTGATTTGTGGATCTTTCTTTAGTTAGCAGCAGCAAAAACGGAAAGAAAAAAAAAATCCATATCTGACCTATAAATCTGCTCTCTCTTTTCAGGTCGTTGTACCCAGAATTCTTTAGCGTTTGTAGTCTGGAACAGCTGAGTGTCTTCCTGGACAGAGCCCAGCCCAACTGCTTGCAGAACCTCCCCAGCTTTGATACGAGGACAGATGTGGGACCTCGCTGTGGTAATGCCCTCCTGGACCCTGGAGAGGAGTGTGACTGTGGGACTGCTGAGGTATGGCAGAAACGGTTGTTTTGTGTGTACGTGTGTGTGAGTGAGTGTGCACGCGCGCGCCTGTGTTTTTTTTATAACAGTAGAAACACAGAATCCCAAAAATGAAAACCTGCATATTGCCACTGATATCATAAGCTCGTTTTATTTATATATCTATCTGACCTGAGGCTTGTTTTGTCTCCACCAGGAATGTAATAACCCCTGCTGTGACGCCACAACGTGTAGCTTGACAACAGGAGCCCACTGTGCCCATGGAGAGTGCTGTGAGAACTGCCAGGTACTGCCCCTCCCTTCCTTTACCCCCCCCCCATCATTTAACAGGAACACCCTGCCCGTAGGCTAAATGTTATTGTGCTGTCATGGAAATTACAACAATGGTTCACCAGTATTAAGCTTTTAAAATACTATATAAGGTGATTGAGCAACTAACTGTTTCGTTGTAACAGGAGATTTTGTTGTTCATTGTATCTTTACATCTTGATGTGCATGCCCCTTCCATATGCTAAATAATTGTCCAGAGACTGGACAAATGGGTAGTTCCTGTAATAAAAATCTACCACTGGACATCCTAGGCTATATATAACCCAAGGCCTGGTTCTTAGTTGACCTTGTGTGTTCCACAGCTCAAGCAGGCTGCAATTATGTGTCGGAGATCGGTCAATGAATGTGACTTGCCTGAATACTGCACTGGCCTATCAGGACATTGCCCAGAAGATACCTTTGAGATGAATGGGAAACCCTGTGATTATGGACAGGGTTACTGCTACGATGGCCAATGCCCTACATTACAGCAACACTGCAGAAGGCTATTTGGACCAGGTAAACTCCCGTTCTATAACGACTGTTGCAGCAACGTGTCATATTGTATTGCTTTACAATGTACAGCACAAAGTGTGTGTTGGTAAAATATTTCCCTGCTCGTATGGCTATTTTAAGGATAGAGTCTAAGGAGTCTTTTTAACTTAAAACATCACAGGGACGATCTAATCATCCTTTCAAACTTGAATGCATTATCAGTGAAATTTGTATCATCTGTTTTAGAGGCAAAAGTCGGATCAGATGCCTGCTTTAGCCTGACTAGCAGGGGATATGACGGAGCGCACTGTGGGAAAACTGAATATGGCTATGCTCGCTGCACAAAACCGTAAGCATCACCACATCAGTCACGGGACTTCCTGTGCTAGAAAACATCCTGTTCCTCATCACAATCAGATTGTGATGTCCTTGGATCAAAACTGACTATACATGACATGATGATAATTATAAATACCAATAAAATAACTTGATCTTATTTATAAAAAACTTTACTTATGAATATTATAAAATATATGTGATATTCGTTATAAACTCAAAAAGAAAATATGATGGATATCTATATTTCCTTTCACAGGAATATGAAGTGTGGATCTATATTTTGTGAGGGTAAGGGGGACTCTATCACCGGACGAAAGGCAACCTTTACCGTACCCGGAGCAGGGATATGCCTGATCGCAGTGGATGATGATAAAACTCGAAACTTTGACATGGTGCCAACAGGTACCAAGTGTGGACTAAATAAGGTACTATAGCTCTCGATGTTAATAAAGAGTCTAATTTAATAGTCTAATATCTAATTTAGTCTATGTTCAATTTTAAGGACAGAACCAGGACATTTCAATCTTTATTTTAATCTTTCACAGGTTTGCCATGATAACAAATGCGTTGATACTTCTGTTTATGGCACAAAGGAAGAATGTTCAAAGAAATGCAATAACAATGGGGTGAGTTTAATATAAATTACAAAAAGACTTCACTTTCACTGTTGTGCAAATTGCCTGAAGTATCATGTCTATCGCTGTTACAGTTTTACATTATATACACTAAAATTATGACCTTTCCTTTTCTTGAACCAGATCTGTAATCATAAAGACCAGTGTCAATGCAACCCTGGCTGGGCTCCTCCCTATTGTAATGTTCAATACGCTAATTTACCTCCAGGTACAGCGCACACACTGACGGTCCAGAGACTTGCACATTATTATACATTATTATACAGATACATACTATATATTTACGATATAATCATGAAAAACAAAAACCTTTGAGAGATTTAACGTAAGGCCTTAACGTTTCTTGAACTGTCTGTAGGTCAAAATGAGGTTGTAGTTGGTGTTTCTGTAGCAGTTGCTGTCTTGTTGCTGCTCGCTCTACTAGCAGCAGTTCTGGTGTGTTTTAAAAAGAACAAGAGAGAGAACTACACATCCAAAAGGTGCAGTACGTCTACACCTCACTCATGACCGTTCTCACACATAAGTCTTAATGATTTCTATGGCTATACTGTACAAGATAAGATGTTCATATTGGATTATTTTTTCATTGTCTTGACACAGGAAAGTCCACTCAACCAAAGGGCAGTTACACCCCATGTTCAAGGAGGTTGGTGACAAAGTCAAGCCTCAAATTAGTCAACCCACCTTTTTGGAGTCGACTGCAACACAAGCCTGTAGTGGCAAGTTTGTTACTGTGGTCCCAAGCAGGCCCCCTCCTCAGGTAAGCTTTACAAGTTCAATGTAGCATTCAAGGGGCTTGAAAAAAAAGCTATGAATATGTTGTGGAATAAGAAACACTCATTAGGAAGCAGTGCAAATGGTGGTTAGAACCACATGAGTATATAATATGTAGCTTGTTGACAGTGTAAATCTGGTATTTATGAAGATGAACAGTGTTTAGGGTGAAACTAAATGGATGTATTATTTTCTTCTTTTTTTTCCTTCTTTTTTTTGGGGGCCTTACAGCCACCCAAGAAATTCTCTGAGTTGGCCCCCTCTTACAGTGAGCAGGTAAAACATGTCTTAATTACTATTCTTACTGATAACAATAAATACAATAAATTAACTTTTTCTTTTCTTTTCTTTTTTTTTGGGCATATATTTTAGTTACAAAACATTTTAAAACAAATTTCTTCACAAGAAGAGATTGAAGTTACAAAACTGATAACCACTAAATGGGACACTAAACAAATTCACTAAATAACTAAATGTAATTTTACTACAAATAATAATTGACTTATTTTTGCCACAGAGTAAACCTCCACCTCCGTCTACACCTCTACCACCTTTGAATAGCAGCCTGGTGAGTCATAATTATCCAAATGGAGACCAGTTAATGTTCTACGAAGTACTGGATTTCCCAGAAATGAACTTTGTGAGTGTGTATTATATTATAATTTTGTTCTGGAGAAGCATAACATGGGAACTACTATTACAATAACTAATTTTAAACCTTATTTTATATCCTAAGGAGAGGAAACCAAGTTCCCCTCCAGTGCCTCCTGTTAAGCCAAGTCACCCACCCATTCCTCCAGTCAAGCCACGTCACCTACCCATTCCTCCAGCTAAGCTAAGTCCTCTACTCGTCCCTTCAGTGAAGCAAAGTGCTCCTCCCATTCCCCCTCCTGCGCCTGCAATAAAGCCAAAAACTCCCAGAAACACATAAACCTTTGCAGAGGTAAAGTGTCAATTGATCACACTAATGTTTACTCTATAGATCCATCTATAGATACCTGTTTGTCACTAATCTATACCAGTTTATCACGTTAGTTAGATTCATTGATGATAATAATTACATACTGATAACATTTATAAAAATGTTGAAGTATGGATAAAAATTTGTGTAAAGATATTATACAGGTAGTATTAATTTAACTTTAACTTAAAACTTGCAGGTTTGTCTTGTACTGCGTACAAAATAATTTTGACTCAGTTTTTTTGTTTTTCGGCACACCAGGGTTCATCAGAATGACGGATGGAATCAGAATGCTTAGTCATAGAAACCAAAGACGCCACACCAAAGTTCTCTTTGTTTAACGTTCAGATCTTGGATCGCAGACTAAACTGAAGAGAAGTCTGTGATGACAGGAGACCTACACTGTGTTTTTATAAGTGCGTCTTAACCACCGTGGAAAAGTTCAGTGCAACGTTTCTGAACTGCTGGTGCATTTGTTAAACTTTTGTATTTGGTCTCAGACAACAGCCTATAAAATTGCACTTCTTTTTATACATTTGTAAAAGTTGCCTTTTTGCACTTTTGATGCCAACATGGTGCCATTGTGGCATCCTACTGTATAATTTAAGGTTTATCCAAATATTGTAATGTGATGTGCTTTGATACTTGAAAACTGTAGTGAATGATGGGTACAATTTAATTTCAACACGTGTTTCATGTGAGTTATTTATTTCAGTTTTTTTTTATTCTAAGAATAATTGTATGTATTATTGTATGTATTTGAGTGGTTTTAACATAAAGAATTTTGATACCAGGATGGTGTATGTAAGTAACAACTGAACTTAGTAACTAAGTACCCAGAACTTAGTTAATGTATGACAGAGTTAATGTATAGTTATCTGTAATGAAAATGGTCAACATGCCATGATATTTCTTGTCTTGACAAAAAACCTATTGCTTAAAACATACTATCAATCTAAACATTGTAATCCAAATATTGTGCTTGGCGTTAATCTACTTTTTTTGTACCAGAGTATTTTGTACTAGTCAAATACTATTGAATTTGCTTGTAAATGTGTGACATTACACAATACTTCAATTTAATTTGTTAACTGAACAATGAACAGATATCATTTATCAGGTTAATTTGTCTTGTCACTTATGTTGATTTATTGTTTTTTTCCCCCCTATGCATTTTGGGCATGTCTTGTGTTGTGTGTAATGCAAGCTCAAACGTTTCCATGAAACGACATGGTTGCGGTCTTAGAGAACTTGTATTGTAGTTCTACCTGCTCTTCCCTGACAAAGGAACCATTCGAATCATCAATTAACAAAGAATTGTATAGCACCAACCACGAGTGTATATGAGTGACAAACCTTTACATTTACTCCCATACACTGCAAGTTTATGGTTGACCCCCCCCCTCAGGAAATGGGCTGGGAAGTAAACCCTGTGAGTCAAAGTTCTGCATTCATTCGAGTCGTTGTTGAACCCCCGTAATTTGTCTTAGAACATCACTCAGGAATGTATCCTACTAGAGGAGGGCCTTGTGATTCACAGTGAATCACAAGCCACAAACATCTGTTATAAATTATAAGCAATGCAGTAGTTCGCTTTGTGCTAGCTAAGTGCTTTTTTTGGGTAATTCTCTACAAACTGATAATATATTTCTGAGAAGTTTGTACCTGAATTATCTGTTCAATGTAAGTGTTATTTGGTAAGATACCAAGATAGCAAGCTGGCCTGACTAGTCTATATGTCTTTGTGAAGTCACAGAATAGCACATACAAAACTGAGTTTCCCTCAGTTGTCTGATTTTATGGCAAAGATATAATAATAGTAATACGTTTAATTTGAGGGTGCCTTTCAAGACACTCAAGGTCACCTTGCAATATATATATGTAGATATACTTCACTCATCTGAATATAATTACTGTTAAAAAAAAGGTCAAAGTGCCTTTTGTAACCTGCATGTCAACTCAGCTATTCCAGCCTTCACTCCCAGTTTGAATGATTTCCAACATCTGAAATGAAACAAACTAGTCATAAAACTGACAGAAAGGGAGTATTTTATAGGAACAAAAGATTATGAGTCATGATTAATCACTCATCTTGGTCTGAATAAACCATACTGGTTTTAAAGTTGTTTGAATAAATTTCCTAAGAACATTTTAGTCATGCTATGGTGTTTGACAAAAAAAACCCTCCTATGTTATAAACTAACAAACTAACGAACAGCTGTTAAAGCTTTACCTTTTCTGACATAAAACATGATTACTCCCCTACTACTATATATGGAGAGAGTAAAGTTAGCACGTATCACAAAATCAACAGGAATGCAGAATCATGCCAAAGTTGTTTTTTATTTGATGCCAGGGCAAGATTTAAAATCTTTACATATCAATGCAATTATTAAAAAGTAAACATTAACAGACATGTTTAACCACCAGATGGAAACTTAAGTTTGAAGGAAAGCTCACATAGCATGGTAATTGTGTACAAAAAAAATATCCTACTGTACATAAACTTTATAAATATATTTATTTATTTAGAACCACCATCTTTGTTTGCCACAAAACTAACCACATACATTCCATCGTTTCCCTTCAAGGCAAACTTTTCAAAACATTGTCCATCCAGTGAAAAGAATGTGCACAGAATCCCATTATTTCAGCTTTACATAAGAGACCGAACTTAGACAGGAAATTTACCATTGGTTTGCAACATAACTGATGAGTTTCATTAAAGCGCTGAAACTTTCAAAAGAAAGGAAAAAAGCTAAACAAGACTGGCAAATGATCAACATATGCATATAGTAAAAAACAGTATAACACTTAGAATATGATTGATTTGATATCGAACTAGTGAAGTCTTGTTCAGTGGTTGAAATGGAGCCGAACACTCCATGCAGCCTGATACGAGATTCTAGCAGACTTGTATTTTTGTTGCATTTCTATGTAAAAAGGATACATGTGAGTATCAAAGTGCTTTTGCTGGATTGTAATTTCCCTAAACTCTTCCTTCCTCCATGACTGAACCAAACACCAAATGTTCATGCAAAGAAACCTCTTTTAATCAAATACATTTCTTTAACCCTTACATTTCTATAGGACCACCTCATGCTACGGTTTTGCTTGTTTTTGCAATAACTGTTGAAACAATACGATTGTAATTGTTTATGAATTGAATAAAAAAGATGCTTAATGGAAATAATGAGACATGTTTATACTTGGAGAATTTTCATTTAGAAACTTTTAAGATGATTTGTGAACCCCCACACAAATTCTTCCAAAGTTTCACTAAATGAAAAATGGACAGGAAGGAAACCACTTCAGAATGTTACAGCATGGTCATCTTTTCAAGTCACCCAGTGAAATTAGTTTACCAAGTGCACAGAAAATTTTAAACTAACGCCCTTGACTCCATTTGTAAACAGCATTCAGTCCTTAGTGTTACTTGGAGAGCAGGCAGGGATGAGCTGGATGGTGCTTCGTTGACATATTTTAAGCATTTTGCTTTTTCAGTTTTGTAGATAAAGTGTCATATTTTGTCCAGCTCCAGTCCTGGTCCTACAGAAGAACATAACAAAATAATACATTATTGCAACCATTATCAATTAATGATAGTTTTGTTTTTCAGCACAAGGTCAGACACTCGTGATTGGGCCTGTCTCTGGCCAGTTACCTCTAACTTCACAAGCTGTTCTTAACTGCCTTATGTTGCAGAACGTGAAAGTTTCAAAAACTAAATATTGCGTTATTGCAAACAATCTAATAGATAAAAATGTGTCTATTCAATCATGTAGCAATAAAAGGCATTAGAAGGTTTCCAGTTTGGAACGGTCTACCAACAACACAGAGAAAACTCAAACATTAAAGTTCATACTTTCTTTTAAATCCCACCACCATTGAACCGTACGTTACATAAACATACAAAAGCTGTACCCCACAAATAACAAACACCAACAAGTAGCCTCAGTTCCTTTTTCTTGTGAAAGATTGCAACCAAGGAATACGTTTTGCAAAGGAAATTGTAAAATGTGCGGTTTAGACACACCTCGATGACAATGCAAGACTAAGAACCCAAGGCTACACCCAGAGGAGTCGTGCAGCACCCAATTTATCTTAACGGAGGCACACTCCATTTACTATGTGCCACGTTAGCTTATATAAACAATACTACGGATTTGATTTCAAACCGTCGAGGAGGCACAAGAGGACAAGATACCTCTGGCCACAATAGAAGAATAAGAAGAGGCTCCAAACTCACCACTATACTTTTGGCCTGCTCGTCGGCAGCCTCCTGCATCAGGCTACTTAGCTGACTGAGGTACCTCTGGTTCTCCTGGAGCAATCGAGGGGCAGCATCACTGCAAGCCATAAAACACACATTCACTTGGGAACTCACATGTATTCCTAAATCTGTAAATGTGTTCATTAATTTAAACCTTCATATGTTTAATGCTACAAGTTTTGCCCCATTTTTATTTTTATTTTTTTCACAAGTCAAGAGAGTAAAACAAATGCAACCGCATAACATGTTAGGATCATGGTAATAGCAAAGGGTGGTAGTATTCCTCCTGTTCTGAAGGTACAAACTAATGAGATACCTGTCGTTGGGTCCCGGTAGGGAGGTGAGAGGGTGTGGGGCGCTGACGGGTTGGGCTGACTGGGACCACTGTAGCGGGTTGGACGACTCCGGACTGGCTGCTATGGAGCTCCGTGATGAGTTCTGGGCCTGGGCATAAACAGTATCATAAAGTCAAACATTAAATCAAAAAGTATTTAAAAAAATATATATATATATTTCTAACAGCATGCCTTATATCTTTCTCACATATTTTAAGTAAGGAATAACATATACACTATGAATCTCCTGTAATTGAGGACAAAAACAAAACACTTACACAGGCAATCTTCAGTAAGTGCCAGAACTCTCTCTGTCTCTTGATCTGCATCTGCATCACTGTGAGGTCAGCATCCTTGATGCTCTCAAGAGTCTTCTCAATCCGTGGGAAGAGGTCAATTATCTTCTGTTTGCTTAGCAGGATCTTACTGTAATAAAACATCGATAAACAAAAACATCTCAACTTTGTAGGAACATGTAATCTGTCAGCTACTGTGCTATTGATAAGATGGTCATTTTATGAAAAATAAAACTGCAGGATGTGCATGGCCGCGCTCCTCGGCCTTGGCTTTGGCTGGTACATCTGACCGGCCTATCACATTAATACTAACAACGGTCTAACAGAACATAAGGTCCTTTAGCTAGGAACATTACCACAGTATGAGGCTAGTTTTGGACACACAGGTCTATTCCAGCCAGAGAGTAAGCTCCAACCTGAGGTGAGTGTAAAGGTCTTTGAGGACTTTGTCCTGGTTCTGGACAGTCTGGATTATGGCCTTCACCATCTCAGAGCTGTCGCTGTTCATGTCAGGCTCTGGCACTGAGGAATGCAATATTTATGTTACAGAGCAAAAACAGTAAAAAAAAAAATTATTGAAATTATATATATATTTTTTATAAAGTGTCATATGTACAAGCATGGTACCATATCAAAATGGTGGCTTACCTCTGCATTTCATCTTCAGTTGTTTGTAGAGTTCGATTGCTTTTTCCTCTCTGCAACAATAACGGACAAAACATTCCACATTCACATTCCTTAGTAGTTTACTCATTATAAATGAAAGGGTTCCTAAATATTCAGGTTTGGAAACAACACATCCAGTTAAACCAACCCCCTTCCGTTTGTGATTTATGAAATTAGGACAAGCGGATCAATCAACAGTGAAGAGCAGCAACGCGGGGACACTGACTCTAATAGAACACTTACAGCTGCTCCATCTTGTCTCCTTGGCGACGGGCATAAGGGCTCCTCTGCAGTTCCACAATTTCAGAGTGCAGTGACATGATCTCCTCGTCCAAATGGCTCACTTCTGCCACCTGGTGGACCAGACCAGAATCAAAGCAGTTGAACTCAAGATCATTAGCTATATCTGTTGGTCTGGAGGTTATCTCCATATGAAATTCAGCCTGTCCTGACAATATCCCAGGAGACAGTGCAGTAAAATCGTTGCATCTTCCCTCACCTGTGCAAATGCAGCAGCCTTCTCCTCATTCTCCTGCCAAGCTTTCAGCATCTTTTCAGAGGCTTATTAGAAGCAAAAAAAAAAAAGTATAAATATAAAAAGATTTTATTTCTATAATACAAGTGTGGACCTAAAGCAAGCCAAACAAATATTACCATCATCAAGAAAAAGTTTCTCACATATTCCATAGTGCATCTGATCGCTGTACTTCTCCAGATCGTACTGGATGCTACTTTTAAAGAAGTCCAGCTTGGCCTTCAGTTGCTGGGAGAAGGCAAACATGCCGTTCTTGCATCTGGTCAGGTTGGTGTTGTAGCGGAGGAGACTCAACCTGGGGAGCCAAAAACATGAGCACCCAGTTTAAGTCTTTCAGAGGCAAACTGGCCAAAATGACTCGCTCTCCAACCAGGATAGTATGACTAAAAACAACAGTTTGGATCAAATATCAGTGAGGAAACCACACATTGTGCATGCATCATCCTTTTTAATTTTTGAACTACATTATTTATTTTCCGTTTATATTTTGTAACGGAGTCCTTCTTGCATGTACACTCACATGGCAGCTCTCTGGCCCTGGAAGAGCCTGCTGTAGTCCTCCTTCAGCCCACAGATGTAGCTCACTGCCTCGCCCCACACCTTCTTAAGCACCACCAGGGGAAGCTGGGTCTTGGCCTCTTGAACTGCAGGATTCACAACAAGATTAACAGACAGCCGAAGACATGACCTTTTCGTTTGTATACAAGTGTAAAAAAAATTAAAATAAATAAAAAAGCAAAAATCATCGCTCAAAGGAGTATTTGTCTCATGTTGGAGGTAAAACAAATAGCTGACATGTAGTCTATCGTTTACATATGGTTATTGTGATACTCCAATTTTTACTTTAGCCTTTGGACCAGCAGACAGGGAATGAACTCACACTATGTCACACTCACCGATAGTGTTGACTTTATCAGGCAGCTGTCTGGCACTGAGAGGACCAGAGTACTTGGTGAGGCTTTTGTCAAACAGGTAGACAATGTAGCTGTCCCAGCCTCTCTACAAAGAGCAAAAGACACAAGACAGTTTGCAAAACACCGCAAATGCAAGCATAACTTTAAAACACTGTGGTACCACAAACGCATACCCCACATGGGTATGAGACAAGTAGTCCTGAACTTTTTAATGCACCCTCCCCTCATATAAAACCATTTAAAGGATAAGAGAAAAATGCTCCCCCTTACCACCCCATCTAGGACACACTGGGCAGCAGGCTTCCTTGGGTCTAAGGACACCCCAGTCTCCTGCAGCAGCTCCTGGTTCACCAGCTCAATCTTGGTCTCTGCCTCGATACGTTTCTGCAGGCTGTGGAGACTCTCTTCTGGTGCAAGTTGAAAAGAATGAACCTGGGCTGTGGTCATGTTCAGTATGTGGACAACCTGATAAGACAAGAACAAAAGAAGATCGGTATAGTTCAAAGCAAGCTCCCTTGATACTCCAGTAAGAAGAATGAAAAGATGACCAGCATTACCTCCATTAAAAGAGGTTTATCATTTCTACATATAGCCATGTAAAGGTTGTTATGTTTTAGCATTATGAATCTAACATTGACATTTCGATATACACAGGATAGGATGTGATAATATCCATTGTGCCATACTCCAAGATGAGCACTTCAAAAGCCAATATTTGAGAATGGACTTGAGAATGGATTTGAGAGCAGATATGTCATTGGGGTTTTCAAGTGGGCACCCTCCATCCCGGATGTTTCGTTAATTTGAGCCCAAGACACCTCCAGAATGCTTAACAGTGAGCAATGACGTCTCAAAGCCACCCTCCTCTATATCCGCTCTCGGCACGGCCAGATATTAGGAAAAAAAAGTTGTTTATTAAGCTGAGAGATATCCCTATACCTATCCCTATTACCTATTCCTTCAGGCGCTTTCTGCCAACTCTGCACCTGAAAAGAAGATAATCTTTCCCTACTCGGT
>JAVQIZ010087367.1:0-18194 GCA_036023535.2 Galaxias brevipinnis
GTGTGTGTGTGTGTGTGTGTGTGTGTGTATTTACATGTTCCCAGACTTCGGTGATTCAGAGATTGATAGGCTCACAACCCACTTCAAACCTATACTGAACACCTCCGGGGTGGATGTAGACCTGATCCCAGATCAGTGGATCATCATTAAGACCAGCTTGTATAGGCAGCCAAACACTAAAGAAGATCACCTGGCCAGAGGTCAACGGAATGCTGAGGGTAACATGCCTGACAGACTGGATCTGGTAGATTTGGTGCTGTGTGTGCCAGCAACACAGGGTTTAATATAATGAAGCAGGTAAAGAGTGACCAGCGATCCAGCCTCAAATGCAAGACACTATTTGACCTGTTAATGGTACCCTCAGTCAAGGACTTCGAACCCCAGCCCAGCAACTGAGATTTGGCATGCCAACAGTGTGCGGTGAAGGAGGCCTGATTTTTTGGAAGACTCTAAGAGGAAAAAAACAAGTGGAGGAGGAGCTAAGCCTCTGTTCTGAAAAGTCTGAGGATATTTCATATCTTGTATTCATATTTTCTACATCATTCTGACTGTTCTTTAAAGAAAAAATATGCAAGGTTTTATAATGCCTATGGCAGTTTTCAGTGAAAGTTTTTATCAAATGATCAGCAAATATTTGGATAGCCCTATAAATAGTATAGGCTATAAAAAATCTATAAACGAATTAAAGAACAATTGTCATGCGTTTCATTGTCTTTCACCCTCTTTGAACCCCCCAATAATATGGCTGGTGAAACGTCTCTTTGGCTGGTGGATTATTTATTTCACCAGCCACATTGGCTGGTATGTGAAAAAGTTAATTTCGGGCCCTGACATAAACATTCTAATAATTGATGCTGTTTTTCTGAGTGTCCAGAATGACATGGTACTGAAGCAGTCGTGCTGCGGTGGACCAAGCAGCACTGTTTGTCATAGCAGGTGCTGGACATCTGATTTGAAACACATGCGATCGTTTAAGTAGTTACATTTGGAAGGAGGGAGTGAATATCACAAAAAAGATAGGACTACTCTTTTTTCGAGTTTTTTCGTTCAATAATCCAAAAATCAATAACGATCACTTCTGAACGTTGTCATAACTTAAGCATGAAGCAGTCACGTTATAAGTGAACAAAAGTCCCCAAGGGTGAACTGCTAATTTATGTTTCCTGATCTCTCGTGCCTAGCCTATGCAGCCATCATGTGATCAGTGAACGAAAGACTTCGACCCAGAAGACCCATTCGAGGGGTGAACTACTCTTTTGAACGAACTACTCACTCAGACCCGAAGACCCATTCGAGGGGTGAACTACTCTTTTCTCTTTCCTATACTGAGCCTATGCGGCTGTCACGTGAAAATTGAATGATTGACTCAGACCCGAAGACCCAGTTGAGGGGTGAACTATTAATTTCTGTTTCCTATACTAACTATGCTGAACGAAATTAACGAATGACCCGAACACAACTGTTGATGGGCATGCGCGACCAAAATGAACGAATCACTCTGAGACTACTCGTTAGTCCCAAGTCATTTTAAAGATTTGTTGAAAATGAACGAATCGTTCCTGAACGACATCACTATTCCTCACCCTAATCCTGTGGTGTATTTGTTGAGGCAGCAAAATAATTTGTACTTGTATTCGGATAAAAGTGGAAACATGCATGGAGTGTTGGGTGGATATCGGGGGAATGCTTGAAATGCAATTGTATTCGAGATGTTGAGAAACTTTTACAAATGTGCGTCTACTGAATTTACTTTTGCACTTTACACATTACTTTGGTTGGATCTGCACTGACTGACTGCTGTCTGCAAAAAGGAGAGTGTCCTAATATGATAATAATAATAATTCATTTAATTTAGTTTTTAGTGATTTTCTCAGGACTCAAAGCGCTTTACAAATTAGAAGCCAATTAGGTACACACAACGAACGGACAGACAGCTATCACTCACAACAATCATTCTGCGTGATACCAGAGCAGCCAATTCGCGCCAGACTTGCTCACTCAACATATCACAACAGACCTTTGCACACACAGACAAACTGACTAGTTCTATTGGTAGTGCTTTAGTCAGGGCACTGATAGGAGTATAGGAGTAGAAGAAGAACATGACTTTGCGATTTCAGGATGTGAGCATCATCACTGACATTCACAGTTTTGTATTTTGTGGAGCTGATTGACAAACTCTGCAGACTCAGTTGCGCCTCTTCAGTGATACCAAGTTAAAACACAACATTGAAAAAGGACAACTAACAATTTAAGATCCTTATGTAATGTTCAATAGACATTTAGAATGTAGGAATGGTAAAATGACCTGAAATGATTAATTGTCCCGCTGAACTGCAGGCCTAAAGGAAAATCAACTGAAACTTGGGTAGACAGACCCATACTGCAACAAGCGTTCCGTTGGCCTACGTTTACCTTAAACTAAATTAGAAACCTATCAATATACAATACAGCTATGTACGAGAGTCAACTTCACACGTCTAACCTATGCCAGGGAAAGAGGGGGAAGCCCCTTCCCTCTTTGATTCTACCAGAGAGCCAATTTGTCTCTGTCCCAACAACCATATCTGAATTTTCCAAGGACTAAGAGATTGGTTGTTTAACTAAACAATAATCGAACAAGGACATCGACAGTGAGAATTGAAGTATAATATGCTTGTGATTACATGAGTTTATTGAATGTATAACCATGTTTTTGTTTTAGACGATAACGCTTCTTTTCCAGCTAGTATGGATACTGTTTGGTACTAAAACATCCGTAATAATGAGACATAGACTTTGCATAGCTTTGTTGAACATTTACAAGTTTGAAAATAGAAACACATGGATTTAGTCAAAGCTCTATGAATTCCATGTGGTCACCTATCTTTGCCTGCCCCCAAACCTGTGTCAAGGGACACACCCACATTGACCATTTGATAAAAGCGACTAAACAGAACAGAACTTTGCGATAACCTATCTTGAAGAGGGAAAGGTCATCCCTGTCGAGATCAGAAATGATTGCACAACTTAACTTAACTCAACCACGTGATCTGCTTCACAAGGCCACGTTCCATCAAGAAGTTGCTACTAAGGACGCCTTTCCAAGCACAACCTTTCAAATTAACGAATCTTGAAAAGGGAAAGATCATTCCTCGCGATCAGAAATGATTGTGCAACCCATTCAACCACGCGGTCTGTTTCACAAGGCCGCCTTCCATCAAGAACATTGGAATATCTGCTACTAAGGGTGCCTTTCCAAGCACAATCTTTGCTCATTAAACCATTAACAGACTTTGAATTTCCCGCTGCAAGGCAGCATACCCCTCGTCACAGAGTAACTTCCGCTATCTATGTACATTGCATTTTGGTGCTTAGCTGATAACAATTAGCTTCCTAATACTGCTTTGTTTTGCGATCTATAGCCACGTTTCATACCTGACCTGCTAACATTCCAAGATCACTGTCATCTATTCATTGTATATCTGCATATAGCTTGCCTAGAATTTGAAATAAATGTCAGTTTGTTCAAACTCCTGTTTCCTTCTGCATATGATTCATCCATTCACACAACTAGAATTTACTACTTCAGAATTGAGACTGAAACATTTAACTTTCATATTCACGTTAATATTGAACTAATATTAATTTAATAAAGTTAATATAAAGATTAGACCTGGTTTCCCATCAAGCCATGCAATAAGCTAAAAGTCCTTGGGTGGTGCCCCCTTTATTATTTAATATGACTCTTAATCAAGTTGATTGATTATAATATTAATTTATTAATAATCTATAAATATTATTAGAGCGTTTATTAAATACCTTTACACATATCCAAAAGTAGTAAGACCCAGTTCTCCTACAGCTATAACGCTAGTGTTAGCTAACCCAGTGTAGCCTTTATGTTTCATTCAAATTAGCCCCTTTGCCCTGTTACACAAAGAAAACATTTGATTTGATAGTAGGCCACTTACTATTACTGCTGTTCTACAGCGTACTCTTAGGAAATCCAATCCCGTTGAGAGTAAGCCAATTCCTGCTGTTATTAATAAGTACAACGTCTGTGGTAAGTGAAGTCCCTATGCTAGTACTATGACTAATGTGCACATGCTGATGAATTGTTTTCGGGGGGGCGTGGTTTTCTATACTGATTCACTTCAATAGGGGCAAAAACCTGATTACAAATAATAATAAAAAATGTATCACGTGAACCGATCACTTAGCAAAATGGAAGTGCACCACTTCACACCATAACCCAAGACCTGTTGGTATGGGAATGGAATCGATAGGGTCAAAGCTGTGGGCGTGGTTAGGGTGCCAAAAATTGGCCTAATAATAATAAGAGTATGACTTCCCAATAACAAATATGCGTGTGTCATCACCAGTATTGTGCAAGTTACTGGAAATCTGTATTTAGTTACAGTTACTCGTTACCGCTTTAAAATAGTAACTAAGTTACTTTACCAATTACTCCCTTAAAAAAGTAATGCGTTACTAACGCACGTAAAAAAAAAAAAGGTAATGCGTTACCAACGTTAGTAACATTGCGTTTCCCAATTTACTCAAACTCTGAAGTATAGGCTTTATTTTTGATCCCACCCTGCTAACTTGTGATCGTTCTGTGTTAGGCTACTTTCTATTAGCCAATAGACCTTCAATATATACATGTATCTTAAAACAGCAACACAAATAATATTCTAATAAACCATGAATTGTTTACTAGCAATTGAATAAACCACACAAAATATTTGTTCGACTTATTTATTCTCGTCTCAAATGGCCAACCAACATGCCTCAAAACACACAGCTTACATTCTCAGATCAAAATAATATTCCAACATTCAAGGCGGATGAAATATGATATAGGTTTCACAAAATGCTCAGCAATGAACGTTATTTAAGTTTAAAGTAATAATATATCCCATACTGTTTGTGTCCAAGCCGCACTCCAGTTCAGCCGAGCTACAGTAAGTTTTGTTCAAGTATCCTTGCTGGGACTTTAGCTAGCCAGTATGCCAAGTTTACCTAGCTAACAACTACAAGTAGCCTACCACCACTGAAGTCGAGCGCTTAGCAAACGTTCATTACTAGTTTAGTTACCACAGTTTCCTCCAGAACCAAAACGTATGAATTTAGAATACTACAGGCACCCCTTAAAAAGTATTAATTCGGTATGAAACGTACTAACATTAGCAAACCCCAAGCATGTGTGGTTCGCTGTAACCTTCTTCCTCATGCTAACGAAATAACTTTGAGGGGGGTATATAACGGTGAGCTCCCAAACTGCATGCATAAATATAAACAGGAAAGAGTCGCGTTTGAGCATAAATAGTAAAGAGTGACCGGGAGGCAAAAAAAACCAACGAATTTGTTATCGGTAAAATGCGCAATATAGGGGACAATAACAGTAACTAGTAACGGCCCCATTTAAATTTTCAGTAACTGTAATTTAGTTACTCAAATGTGAATAATAACGCGTTACTATACTAGTTACCGCGAATAGTAGTGAAATTATGGTAACACGCTAACGCGTAGTTCCAACACCGGTCATCACTGACGCATCACATAATTAACAGGCGAAAGCTAGCCTAATCTCTTCCCGGTCAAACGAGCTCCGCTGCATGTGTTTTTTCTAAATTGAAATAGTGGCTCTGCAACTTTATTTCAACAGCTATTTTCTCTATACTCTATCTCAAATACTCTATTTCTTCAGTGTAATAATATTGGCAACCGTTAAACACACAGGATGACTGACCAGGGAGCACGGCATGTAGGTGAACTAGCTGGTAACTACACTGCCAGAGGTAATGTAGACTAATCTCCTCCAATAGATGAAACAAACTCCACTTCAGGTCCAACAGTAAAACAAAAGACGAGTAGGCCCCATGCTATATTAAACCACCTCAGCAAAGCCGACCTGGACCACAAAGCCAGTTCAACATACCCAGGATACATTTTCCTTATCTGGGTTCACTATCCCTAACAACCGCAATCACGTAACTGGTACCACTGAAGTGGTTATCATCTCGGTTGTCTCACGATGCCAGACCCATCTCCACACTTTGTTGCGCTGTGCTGGAGAAGGGTCTGGCACATTACATTGAGTTTTTGAAATCACTGAGAAAAACGCTGTATTTTTTTAAACCAATCACAATTGTCTTGGGCGGTGCTAAACCTAGGATACAGCAACAGTGATTTGGAGGAGCTCACTGGACAGGACAAAACCACAGACTTTTCATCTCACATGTATGCAGTTCTTGCAGAACGTTATTAAATCGATATCAAAGAAGCTCATGTGAAGGGGAAAGGATCGGAACATTGGTCAAGGAGCATACATCTGCCATAGTACATATGCCAATTCAGCTCAGGCTAGCGATGACTGTGTCAGAAAACGGATCGAGATTGTGCATCAGAGTTGAGACTTGTGTCTGGGCTTCTCCAAGATGCGTTCACAAGTTGTTCTGGTCCTGCAACGAGTCAAATCAGACTCAACACATACATAAAAAACGCTAAATCTAAGACTCATACAGTCCCGTCAATGATGATTAAACTAGCTATAGAAGTGTTTTTTATGACAACTTCCATATCTACATTTACCAATTGCCATTGATTTTAGCCTGGAAAACAAAGCTATAAATGTTGTCCAGATATGTATTAAAATGGCTGTCTCAATTTATCCTATAACTAGATATCTGAGGAGCTGCTAACCATAGTCCTCATAAATGTGTGGTTTCAATGTAGCACAATTAAACACTTTCAACCTGAAGGTAGTTTGTTTCCGTCAGACATAAATAATAATTTTCTCCCTAATTGCAACCTTCATGGCCTTGGATATTACTTACCCTGCTTCACATGGACCAGCATTTATCCCATGATCAACTGTGACTTTTGGAACAATAAGGGAAGCTCTCTCCTGTTTTTGTTACAGAACTTTTAAGTAACACACTACCTATTTTAAATCATCCCCAGCTCAAGCCTTGTCTTGACCTGGTCCTATATTTATTTACCTCTTACCTTTTTGCACTCGTGTTGTCAGATGTGTCTTTATTTCACAACTAATGTACTTTAGTAACTTTAACAATCAATACCATTGTTTTCCGATGGCATGCTTTTGTTTACTTAACAACAAACTTTACTTAGTGTTTGGTGCATTGCTGCATTCCAGGACTTTTTCTCAACTTCTATCTCATGGCTTTGGAGGCTGTGGCAGTAATTTCTAGGAGTGGCACAGAAACAGGGTAAAATATCTTAATTTGCCAACTTTTCCACACTGCTTTCTAAAACGAACTCCAACTCCCTGTCTGTCTCTCCTGTAAATAAAAAACAAGACAAGACTGAGTAATTAGTCAAACTCACCGGGAGAAAAATTTGATTTATGCCATATGTTTTGCTTGATTGGGGTTCGAAATTAGTTGGTACTAATCCAAAGATTAGGTGCTCGGACAAGGTAACATGATGAAATAATAATGTAACTTGTTACAATTATCTTTGCTAGTGTGAAATTTCACACAATACAGTCATATTAAATTAGCTTCATATGGTAGTTTGCTCTTACCAGTGGATCTCCGTATGAAGGAAACTTCGTCTACACCCACGCTCTCAGAACGTGGTCGTTTGCAGGATGGCTCTCGTGCCATGGAGTCCTGGCCAGTGGTTATTTCCTCGTCCGTGTCTTGATCTTGCCTGGGGTACGCTGCAGCTACTCCATTTTACTGCTGAGTTTTCACCTTGTCCTTTAATCATGACCAAGAGCAAGACCATAGCATTTTCACGCTACATCTGTGTTTACACTTGCAAGCTCCACTGTCTGCACATGACATTCTTGAAATATTAAACCTTTTCCGTAACCGGTGGGCAAACATGCAGTGACATCCCTGGGTTTGTCAAATGCTTTAAACATATTATTTTTAAATCTTTACAACTATTCACCACAAACCAAGTAGGCATGCCTGACTACACGATCCAAATCTTTGTCGAAGCTGGAATTTTTTAGCTTGTAGTTTGCTAGCTGGATGTTGTTTCACATAGCGGCGGGGACTTCAAAACTAACAAGCAGATAGCGGAAGGAGAGGAATCTGGATGAATCTGATTGGTGCTGACTGTGGTATATTCAGTGTTAAAAGTAGATACCTTTTTGTACTCAAGACACTCAAAATTAAAGATCATTAAGTGGATATACCATTTTTATATACGTTTAGTTAATAAATGGAGTTAAAAGATAGGGCAGAGAATGTGCGATTTTAAGGCAGAGGCACAACTGTTTTTTATGGTAGGGTTTATTGAGGGCCGCAATATGTGAAGTATAAACAAGAACCCTAACCAATATCTTGCCTGGTTGCACTCCAAGACACTTAAAGTTAAATTAAGGAGGATGAGCAGAGGTAGAAAGTTCACAATTGACAGTTTCTTGAATGGATGGGAGGTAGAAAGTTCACAATTGACACTCATAAATATATAAGCAACCAAAGACATTTTGGTAAACAAGTTTCAAGGAAAGCAGGCACATGAGGGATTAAATACTTAACCATTTGTTGTTTTAACCAAGAGAAGGAGAGAAGGTAATGGACTCTGCTTCTTTAGTTTATGATAGACAAGGATGGGGCTAGGTGTAAAAAGGGGTAAACTTTAAAGGGGACCTATTATACTTTTTGGGGGTTTCCCTTTCCTTTAGTATGTTATATAGCTTTTTGTGCATGTAAAATGTCTGAAAGGTTACAAAGCCCATAGCCCACGCCAAAGGGAGCTACTCTCTCTTACAGAAAACTCTGCTCCTGAACTGCCTGAAATGTCTGGTTTGTAGTCTGGCGTTTTCTTACGTAACTTAGCTACGTCACTAAGTCACACATTTGAATAATGTTTGGCACGCCCTCAACCTGACCCAGTCAGAGCGGAGGCTGGGTGGTATTGCCATGTCGTGAAAAGTCTGTTTTGGTAAGCGCGAAGGCAAATCCCCATTGTTTGGCCAGCTGACCAATCAGAGCAAACTGAGCTCATCCGGAAGGGGGTCTTAAAGAGACAGGAGCTAAAACGGAGCGTTTCAGACAGAGGGTGAATAGAGATGCTACAGATCAAGGCAGTTTGGATAAAATAAATAGTTTATTGAACACGTAAAAAAACACAAACCTATTCTAGTAGAACTCCTAAATAAAGGTATGAACCTGAAAATTAGCATAATATGGCCCCTTTAAGGTTTATGGGACAAATGGTCCCGAGGAAACAGATGTATTAGAGGTGATTGGTATTGGGCATGTTCTAATTTGCATGTTGGGGAGTTGCAAAAAGTCTGGGTATGTCCTAACTTGAATGAATATGTATAAAAAGAGGAACTGTGAATGTATAATTTTGTTGGTGCCTGCATATATATATATATATATATCATATACATGCCGAATAAACCTACTCCTCTGACCTTTCGACTTTTGACTCCAAGTGTATTTTCAGTTTGAGAACATTTTGGTTATTTTATACATCGGAAAATACACAACACCGAAACAGCGGGCGCCAATGGCAGGCGCATTCCAAAATCTTACATCCGTTCAGCCAGACTATCAACTCGGTAAACCAACCCAGGTTCACCCATAGTTCACCTAAAATTGGAGGTGTTTGCACCATATGACAAACACAGACAAGTCGCATATTTCACACAAGATGAAGAAACTAATATTAAGCAAATATGAAGAATTAAAAAATACATTATCCAAGCCTAAAGCAATGCAGTTTTTGCTGCCAAAGGCAGGAAGGAAAGCTGGCAAGAAATGGCAACTGTGACCTCATGCGTTAATGAATTGGCATGGCAATATCACTGCTCCCATGATTAAGGCACAAGTAACGCATCTATAATTACAATTGCTAAGTGAGTTATTCTGTTAAGTGAATGTGTTGTTTAGATGCATGGCGTGGAAGACAATTTTAGAATTATTCTTTCAACTGCAACCCTGACAGTGTTTACGTGTCACTATTCGCGAACCATGTGAAAGAGAGAACAATGAATAACTACAGACATTTGTAACAGTGCTGTCTGTATTCATTAATGTTGTATGAATTATTTTTGTTTTTCTCTCAGCACAACGCAACATTGCACATATGGCATTTGTACTACTTTCTTTAATAATTGTAAGCCTATTTCTATTGTACATAATATCTTTCAGTAATGTTGCAGTTTGGTTTCCTACCTCTTTTGTATTGTTATTATGCTGCTGAATTACTCACTACTTGTTTTATAAAAAATATTCTTATCTGCTTACTGTAAGGGGACCTTGAGTGGCTTGAAAGGCGCACTTGAATAAAATGCATTATTTATTATTATCATTATTATTATAATGGATTAGATATACTTCTAATTTTATTTTGCACATTTAAACAGTTGGTGGGTTCACATTTCATTTTACCCAGTGTGCATTTTTTGGTTGAAAAGACATTGAAAGGACAACTACACCCACCATTTAATGGACGTTAAAAAATTAGGGGGGTGGGGAAAAAAAATACATACAGCATAGTATCGCGATATTTTGCGTCGCAATCTTGTATGGCTATACGACGCCAAGTATCAATCTTTTCTTATATAAATCAGGGCCTGACATTAACACCCGCCAACGTGCCAATTACATTTTGGCATTGGCAGGTAGCCTAATAAAAAAAATACATGGAGACATGACTGTGTCTTATGGAAAATAGTTTTCGCGCAAGCTAAATATCCAATAACGTCAGGGCGATAGCATTTTTTAAATTTAGCTACTTAAATATTTATTTCCCATATCACCAGCTAGCGCTAACGTTATCTAACGTTACCTCATTTGTATCAGTGTTGTTGTTGCCGTCTGCAAACACAGATGCTGAAAGTTCAACTCGTTAGCTACCAATCAATCTTTGTTGCCTGTTGGATTCTTTTAAAGTTTGATGATGGTTGGGTCAAGTAATTGCAATGCAGATATTGGGGATTGTATTTTGCCGTAGCAATGTGGCATGTATGGATGGGGTCTTAACATTACATTAAAGTTACCATGTATGTTAAGGAATTACACTTTTGGAATAAAGGGGAAAAGAAAAGTGTACAAGGGAGCCATGCGTGTGCCTGTTTGCTTATTGACCAGAGTGGAAAACATTATTATCTGTGGATTGTGTTATTTCTAAATTTGTTGTCAGTCACTTAGTTGGGGTCTAGTAACTAAACATGCTAAGTTAACGAGTGTGTGTGTGTGTGTGTAAGGGCGAGAAAAAGAGAACTAAATTAGTTTTGTACCGTTATTATTAAAAGTAGCACATTATATTTGGCTGTCCACAATTCCAAAGCCTGAATGCTTCAGTATGCTTCAAGCGAAAGTGAAATAGTTTGCGTTCACTGAGGGTATGGAGAACAAAAATCAGCAAAGCAACGTCGCTTTGGTTGTTCGTTCGCCTGGAACTGCACAGCCCATTTTTTCTAGGTTGGCGAACAGCGGTGAACAGTCTATGTGATTGGTCCTATGGTGAGTGGTAGCCTTCTCTGACAAAATCTTTGGATGGCTGCGTTTGGTTTCCGGGTACATCATTTACTGTTTGTATTGGATACATACAACAGCGCTTATTTCGGAAAGTTTGGAATTTTATCTTAAACTATGAATGCTTTTGAGTGCAGCTTAACTGAAGGAGTAAAAATATGAACACTTGTAAAACTCGTAACCTAACCACTCAGTAATGTTTTGTTGTGATCCGTAATGTTTGGTTCCCCCAGTAGCGATCAAGTATACCATCACAGCCTCGGCGCACCAGAGAAAGAGAACCAAGCGAACAAGAAAAGTTTGCTTTCGCTTGAAGTATACTGGAGCCTTAAGTGATTAAAGTTGTCAAAAATAATCTCATATTGTTAGTTTTCAGTCAATAATATTGGTAAGCAATGTGATAAATCATTCTGCTATGGGAGCCCATACCACGCTCTCTTTGGGACACAACATGAAAATTCAAATGCAATCTGTCAGTCCTCTCATAATAACACATGCACATGTGGAAAGTGATGATGCTATTGTGGAATTGCATTTGCATTTTCAAGATTACATTTTCATTTGAATAAAGTCCCTTATGGGCTTCCATACTCTGGCATGTTTCTGTTTCTAACGTAGTAAATTAAAGAACAGTTGTCTTGTGTGTTATTGTCTTTCACTTTTGAACCCCGAAACATTGGCTGGTGAAATGTCTGTTTGGCTGTGGGTAGTGAACTTCACTTCAAAGCTGTCCGAGTTTAAACAGATGTTGACAAACGTTTCCTTCGTTGACATAATTTGCAGTTGAAAAAGGGTAATATTGCAATATACAGTATGTTGACGCAATACTCAGCATATCGCAATATGTTTGAATGGCAATAATATCGTATCGTGGGACCTCTGGTGATTCCCACCCCTATCAAAAGTGAAAGTTTTTTTAACACCTATTTGTAGATGTTGATTGAACGGTCACATTTAGCCCACATTTCACCTAGCAAAATCATGTCTACGTTTGAATGTTGGAAAAACTTGCACTTTTGCACCACGTTTTAACTTGTTTTGAACACCTTTTCAATGGGACAATACAGTAAAAGTACAATAGTTTCGGATGAGAACTTAACAAACAAAAACACTTTAAGAAGAAACAAAACCATGTGACAGTAGTTTCCTATAAAAACATGTTTTAAATATAACTGCAAGCAGTGATAAGGTGGTCGGTATATAAAAAGAATGACAGAAAAAACTACTTTAAGAAAGAAAAAAATAAGAAATGTAAAAATAAGAAGAAAGAAAAATAAGGAAAAAAAATACAGGAATTTGCTTGGAATGGTCATAAAACTGCAAATGGAGGAGGCTGCACACCCACCAACCTACATGACCTTCAGTATCCTAAAGATGATGTGCAAAATGTATAACACTACGTATATGCACCACCAGCACTTGCAGAAAATTATCGGACAGTGGTCTTTTTTTTCACTTGAGCAAAGTGGCAATCCAATCCGTTTGAGGAAGTTGTATTTCTGTTGTAACGACTTGGGTAAGATCAACAGAGACATCTATTCGACATCTATGGCACTGTGGTACCATACAGACAGGTGTGTGCCTTTCCAAATGACATCTAATCAATTGAATTTACCACAGGTGGACTCCAATCAAGTTGTAGAAACATTTCAAGGATGATCAATGGAAATAGGATACACCTGAGCTCAACTTTGAGTGTCATAGCTGACAGTCTGAATATACTGTACTTTGACAGTCTGAATACTTTGTAAAAGCGATATTTCAGTTTTTTTTAAGAGTTGCACAAATTTATTAAAAAACCTGCTTTTTCTTTGTCATTGGGGTATTGTGTGTAGATTTACCAGACAATAATGAATATTATCTATTTTAGAATAATAGGCTGTAACATAACAAAATGTGGAAAAATTTAAGGGGTCTGAATAATTTCTGAATGCACTGTAACTTTTCTCTGCTCCTCAGGCTACTGGAGGCTGACTCTAAGTCCATGCGCTCCATGAGTGGTTCAAGACGGAATAGTGGCTCCTCAATGGTGTCCAGCTCTTCGGCTTCATCCAATCTGTCACACCTCGAAGAAGATACCTGGATCCTCTGGGGACGCATAGTCAATGAATGGGAGGAGTGGCGACGCAAGAAAGATAAGTTGCTCAAGGTGGGTAGGAAGAGGTCAGAAAGAGGGTTGGTTCATTTGGATGCAATAGTTTTCTTTCCAGTGGCTTTTTTTCTGTGACGAGATGGGAAAAGTTACAAATTAATAAGGGTATGTTGTGATGCACAACAAAAGGATGGATTACTTAAGGAAACAGAAAAGAAACCACAACAAAGTGTACTGAATGGAGAATGAGGTGATGAGAGAGGAGCCATAGAAAGGAAAAGCAGACAGGACTGATGACAAAGTACAGACAATATTCTATACCACTGTATGTAGAAGACTTTGATAAGTTAAAGTGGAAATGTGTAGTTTATGTGTAGGAGGTGATTTTGGTGACCCCTACCGTTTGCTTAGTGTAATTATTTTACCTAAGCGTCGCAAAGAGGACATGCAGAATGCTCGCGGTCACTGCATGTCGCTAGCATGATCAACGACTATACTCCAAGTGTTGGTATCTCTTCCTGATTTAGTGACGCACTTCCTTGTGCTGTAAAGCAAATCGTCACTGTTCCACGGGAGATCACGCATGGCGGCAGACAACTTTTATATTGTATATTGAGACTTCAAGAGGACTGATCTGAACGGTGATTGGTTCATTCTCCCATAGACACTGTAGAAAGGTATTGATAATATGTTAATAGACGCATGTTGCCTAAAGCGGCTTTAAAATTCTCTCTTTAAATCCAAATATGGATTGTTTTCTCTCTCTCCAGGAGTTGATCAGGAAGGGCATTCCACACCACTTCCGGGCCATTGTGTGGCAACTGCTAGGCAATGCCACTGACATGCCAGTGAAGAACCAGTATTCTGAGTTGCTCAAGATGTCCTCACCTTGTGAGAAGCTGATTCGTCGGGACATTGCCCGCACTTATCCAGAGCATGAGTTTTTCAAAGGACAGGATAGCCTTGGCCAGGAGGTGCTCTTCAATGTAATGAAGGTAAGGAGAACCAAATATAAATTGTCTTTAGGGTTGGGTTGGCCTCCTAACTTTGTCAAATCAAATCGTTAAATTGTCAAGTCGTGTTTTAGTTGCCTCTTTAAAATTCCCACTGTTGTGGAGCAAATGACGAGGAGAGGAGAATGAAAGACGTAATGTTGTTATGGTGTGGTATGTGTGTCTCGCAGGCATATTCTTTGGTGGACCGAGAGGTGGGCTACTGCCAGGGGAGTGCATTTATCGTTGGCCTCCTTCTTATGCAGGTAGGTGTCCTGATTGCAAAGTAATGCTGACTTCACACACCACGAGTTTAGCCCGATTTTCTGCTCACCGACAAATAATTTAAATGAAAGAAAAAAAAGCCCCAGATCAGGGGCAGATTGGTGGCATATCGTAGCGCAGTCTAATGAGTGATGACCGTGTATTGTGAACTGCACATTACGCAATCTGAGACAGTCACAGATGCGTCACCGATGCCTCGCAACGCCCCACTGGATATCTAGGAGGTTAAATTGGAGAGTCCAAATCCTGTAGTGTGAACGCTGTTGTGACTGTCGCTGGCAGGGAAAGCAGTGACAACCTACAGCCAATGAGAATATGAGACGAAAACAAGGTTGAGAAGTTGGAACATATTCTTGTGCGTGTTTTCGTGACAAAACGTAGTTTGGAGACTCGTCTGAGATTCCTCCTTGTGAAACATCTTGTAATGTGTGACCCCCCCATTCGCTGATCAGTCATGTTGTGTGAACCCCACAACAACTTCAAGATACCCGATTATGAGACAGTCATGTAGTGTGTGCCAAACAGCGATCTTAAAACTTTAAAAGTTGTGTAGGTCATGCATATTGTAGGAAAAAATGTATGATGTTATGTGAATTCATCTTTCGGCATAGTCTGTGTACAGTTGTATACATTAAAAATTGGTATTGTATAAATACATTCGCACATTTTCATTTGTTCATGTGCTGTGGAGATGCCAGAGGAAGAGGCTTTCTGCGTGTTTGTGCGATTGATGCAGGAGTACCGCCTGAGGGAACTGTTCAAGCCCTCCATGGCTGAGCTGGGCCTATGTATTTATCAGTTTGAATACCTGCTACAGGTATGGTGCACTGTCTATAATAATAAGCATAACTAAGATTTGTAGGTACTAATTACTGGAACCAAATTCCATTCTTTAATGTTGAACATATTAAATAAAAGGGTGTTGCTTTGACAATTGCGTCTACAGGGGTATATAAATACAACCTGCATAGTGTTTTGTTTTACCTCTATTTAACAACTTACTACTTGGTTCATTGAGCTGCTTATTATCTGCAGGCTATGACTGTATCAATGTGGATTACAGTCCTGACTCTTTCCCCTTCTTTACATTTATCTTTCCCCAATTCCCCAGGAGCAGCTTCCAGAGCTAAATATCCACTTCCGTTCTCAAAGTTTCCATACTTCCATGTACGCCTCTTCATGGTTCCTCACCCTCTTCCTCACCTTCCTCCCTTTACCAGTAGCCACGCGCATCTTTGACATCTTTATGTATGAGGTGAGAGAAAAACATATGGTGTGTTATGTTAGCCTTGTAAGACCATACAGAGCTCGCAAGCTCAGTCGGTTTCATCACACAGAGCCATCTTGCCATACCTATATGCATATATAATATTCAAATTTCCTTCAAGGAATGTGATGCCTTAATGCTAGGCCTAACCAAAGCCTCTTCATAATTGTTCATACATATTTTCTGTAATTTCTTTAGGGCCTTGAGATTATATTCCGCGTTGGTATGGCCATTCTACAGTACAACCAGACTGACCTCATTCAGCTGGATATGGAAGGCATGTCCCAGGTAACTTCCCCTGCCAACACGACCATACAAAATAGTGGAATAAATAGTTAATAATGAGTTATTGAAACCTTTTATTGGCTTTCCGTACAATATTGTATGCACAAGATATTGTCATGTTTAATATATTTGTCTGTCGATCGACAGTGTAGTAAATTATGAATGACTGAATAGCTATTCAGTACATTTAATTTTCTCTCCCTCTCTGGCAGCACTTCCAGAAGGTGATTCCCCACCAGTTTGACAGCTGCCCAGACAAGCTTATACTGCGGTCCTACCAGGTCAAATACAACTCCAAGAGGATGAAAAAGTAGGCCGCCCTTTCATCACTTGCCCCTAATCAATAAATACTGATAAATACTGGTTTTGGGTGAATCAAATGAATAATTTCCCAATAGGAATCCGTGGCATTGCAGGGCTGGCTCTGTTTATTTTGTAGATTTGTACTGTAAATGTATAAAACATGATTAAGGGTCCTAGTCCATAGGGCGTAGACCCATATTGTTATTGTACCTACCGTTTTATTCTTCTCTAGTATTATTAAGGGAGAGATGCCGGTATATCCCTCTATGGTACGCATTATGATGCCAGTTGGTAAAAAATATATATATATAGTTTTTTGTCATAAAATAGGCCAAGTGAACATAATCTAAAGACATTTTCAATAAATATATTTTTTGGGGTACAGTTTAGGGTACATAAAGCAACAGTGTACCATAATGGTAAAACATTTAAAAAAGAGTCATTGCATAGAAGTTTAATAAAATGTACTGGAATACACGTCAAAATGTACTATCAAAAGTATGCCATTTAAAATTGAAAAACTCACTATTTTCAGGAGTTTGTTTGTATGAACTAACCCTCAGGCAACATGGTACCATTGTAGAACAGCCCATAGGTATGAATGTGTTGGAGAGTGTAGGCATATTTCAGCAAACTTTACATCAACAATCTATCAAACCAAACTATCACAACCCTCTTCAAAACAAGATAGTGAGTCACATTTCAGTGTTTGATCATTTCTGTTTAATTTTTGTTTTGTTTTCAGTGTCCTGGTGTGTGTCTTTCCTGACATAGTAGATTATACAGTGTAATATCCTGAACTTTATTACAACTAACATAATCAAACGTATCTAGGTTCATTTGTAGAAATACAAATCAAATATTATGATGACTCTTATGCCTTTGAACAATATATAAACCTAAATACGCACGCACGCACAAACAAACAATTGCCATTCCATAATGGTACAATGTTACTTCAAGCCAACATTTGCATTTGAAGGTTGAGGGAAAGGGGGGGGGGGGTCTTCACTTCTGTGGTGGGCAGCCAGGCTCCTAGAGATAAAGAGAAAGGGGAATGGGTCACGTGGTAACCAGGGGGAGAGAGGGGCCGCCAACCTGTACTGGTTTCCTTGTTTGTTCCTCTGTCGTGGGTTCATCCCTGTTCTTCCACTTTCATAGTTTTTGTCTCTATGTCACTCTTCACATTCTGTCCTCTGCTTCTAGAGCTTTCTCCCTCTTGCCAGCTGCAACTCCAGGTTTAAGTAGAGCGACGTTAATTGACTGCAGGTTGGGGGTGTGGCCATGTGTCCAGAACATGCTGGGAAATATAGTGCCCTTCATTCAGCTCTCCCAGCCTCAGCCTTCCCTTAAAGGGCCGCCACTCACCTTCTCCGTCGGGATCCTGCCTTAGGCCGGGGCACCACAATATATACATTATTATTATGTGATGCATCGTCAGATGCAGCACATACTGTTACCGGAAAGTCATATTATTATTATTATTATTATTATGTGGCCTGTTTTTGTGCGCC
>JAVQIZ010087374.1:0-11208 GCA_036023535.2 Galaxias brevipinnis
TCTGTCTGTCTGTTTGTGTCTGTCTGTCTGTCTGTCTGTCTGTCTGTCTGTGTCTGTCTGTCTGTCTGTCTGTCTGTCTGTCTGTCTGTCTGGCTGTCTGTCTGTCTGTGGCTGGCTGTCTGTCTGTCTGTCTGTCTGTCTGTCTGTCTGTCTGTGTCTGTCTGTCTGTCTGTGGCTGTCTGTCTGTCTCTCTCTCTCTCTCTCTCTCTCCCCACTTCTCTCTCTCTGTCCAAGTTGATTGAAACGTGTGTTTGTGTGTTTTCATGTCTGTTTCGTGTGTGTGCTTGCCTTTTTCATATAGTTAAGTTCAGCAGTTGTATTTGCATTGGTCAATAGTTAAACATGCATGCGTTGAGCACACTTGGAACTAAATGTGGTGGGTTGTTTGTGTTGTTTTTTTGTTGTTGTTGGAAGTAAAGCATACAATAATTATGATAAAACATTTGCAAAACAGTGTCAGTTTTGGCAAAAAGATCTTAAGATAAGTGATTTAATAAGGCAATCGACAGTATGCCTTTCAAAACAAATGTTTGCTAATTCCACTAATTGTATTTAATCTCTTATATAGTCTTCATAATTTGTGTGAACATAAATAAAACTTTCAAGAGATTTATCCTTGTCACGTACATAAATAAACATGATTAATGGTTCATGGCATTCAATATAGCTAGTCCTCTATATTTAGAGAGCATTCATTCCTCATCGTGAGTTGATATTCAACCGCCCAGAGAGCTCACTGTTTGTACTCCCGTTCCCACTGAGTTGTTCCCACTGAGAGGGGAGCTGTGTAAAGCCCCACTTCGACTGCCAAAGGGAGCCCCACCTTGTCATGCCTGGGATCCGTATTACTGTGTTTGTGCCTTGTGTGTGTGTGCCAGTCAATGTGTGTATTATGAAAATCTATTTGTTTGTTTATTATTCATTAATTAATAATTTTACTCCCAAAATAATGACGTGTTTTTGGATGTTTATCAAATATTTATATATTATAATTTTTCAATATTATTTATTTAAAATAATAACATTATAATGATTATCATTTTTTATTGTAGATTTGAATGTACAAGTTGCACTATTTTTCAAGTAGTTTAATTCACCTTTCACTATTGCTTATAAATGGCTGTATTCAGTGTTTTGAAACGGTGCCAAGTGTAAGCCGTTGAGCATGCACCGTCTGCTGTAATGTAAAGTGTATTATTATGAATATAGACCCCAAGCCTTCCAGGCATTAAGACCATCTGTCCTCTCTTCTTTCGCAGGTATAGACTTCGTAAGAGGGCGGAGCTTGACACTCTGGAGGAGGAGCTTCACGGCCTTGAAGGGCAAAACCGCGAGCTCCGTGACAAGGCAGAGTCAGTGGAGCGTGAGATCCAATACGTCAAAGATTTACTCATCGAGGTCTACAAGGCACGCAGCCAGCGTCAGAAACAGGATGGCAGTGCCTAAAGCACCCCCTAACCGACATCTCCAACTAGCCCAATTTAAAAAGCAACAGAACTGAACTGTTAGTTTTTTGGTTTTTATTCTCAAAAATGGTAGAATTGCATGATTTCGGTAGTTTTTTTTTCTCTTCTTCATAAATAATACGAAAAGGCTTTATTATTCTGAATATAAATGATAATATTATTGTTACATGAACCATGACTATCAACTGAAATGTATCTTCCAAATAATGTTTCCAAATGGATGACTGTATTTATTATTATTATCAGGCCTTAGTGTGTTCTTGGCTTCGGAGATGATGGAGCTTATAGATGATGTCCGTAACCACTGTGATTCTCGGATCTGAACTGCACTCACAGCCCTTATAAGGACTGAATCTGAGCTAGCTGTACAGTTATGACCGTTTGTTTACACATCAGAAATATTTTACAAATAGTGCTGTAGATGAAGAGGTTGTGCTTGTGGTTTAGTGGCACGAATTGACAACAGTGAGGGAGGTGAATTCCATAATTCTAGATTTAAAAATTTAGTTTTTATTCATATGTATTTTGCTTTGCCTTAATTATTCGTGTAAATTAAGGAATTTCAGTTTATTTTAATTTTATGGTTCTGGCAACATTCTTTACTCAATTATTGCAAAAAGTCTAGACATTGCATTTCTATAAAAGCTTAGTATGTACTCTCTTTTAACCCTAAAATATCTGAATGCATGTTTGATTTTGGAAAAGCATGTGTGATGTTATTTACTGAAAGCAACGTTCAGTTTTCTGCATGGCTTTCCCCATCTTCTCAGAAGTAATTAACTGAGTTGACTTTTTAATCAAATCAACTGCCAACATTCACTGAACTTTTATAAACCCATCACTTTTGTTCATCCTCAGGATTTGTTCAGATTCACGCACCAACCCCCCCCCCCCCCCCCCCGCACATATTAATGACAATCTGTCCAGCATATCCATTTTGGTTGCTTCTGTCACGGCTGTATTTGCGAACAAACAATCACCTGTTGACGCAACAATAAATTGTTGTTGCTTAACTAAGACCTCACAGGAATTTTATTGTGATTGAAAAAAAAAATGAATCCAGGTCTTTTTGATTGATTGATGTCAGTATCAGGAAATTGCTATCAGGTAAATTGCAGCCAAATAAACCAATTATGTTGTATCACTCAATCTCTAAATGTGAACAATCTCTTTTTTTAAGCTGCAGTTTAAAATGTTTCAGCTGAATCCACATACAGGCATCCCATTTTCATTTTGAATGTATCTATGAAATGACACATGTAGTGCCCCTCCTTTAAAATATCTTCAAAGATTGCACCAGCTCTGTTGGGACTACATTGCATTATTAAAGCGAGTTCTCGTTTTTCAACACTAGGGGGCAGCACATCAAGACAGTGCACACCAGACCTATGTGATTGAAAGGTGTTCCGTAGAAAGACATTCAATAGACTTTACTTGTAGTTTTTCCTTTAAATAACCAAGAGAGCTAGATTCCTTAGTAGACTAGTTATCTATCGTGATACATACAAGATGAATATCAAGAAGTCAATAGACATCTTTGAATATATCACAATGTGAATATTTGAGAAGGAAGAATCATTTGGTTTAGTAATATCAAATGATAAGATATAACTCAATCATCTCAATGCTAACGTTCCATTGTGCTTTTCAGGGGTATAGTGGGTTACTGCAATGAAAGCAGAAGCTTATCTCCCTTTAGAAGGAGGGGCAAAAAAAAAACCTCTATCTCTACTACCAGTCGTGGGCTTTTGAAGTGCATGAGGCAATATCACACAATACTTGCACTTGGAAGGTGAGTTAGAAATAAAGGAGAGAGGGAGCAAGTAAGACACAGAGAGTGAGCTATGTGTGCGCAAATAAAGAAAGATAAAAAGAGATGGAACGAGAGAAATAGATAACAGAATATATTTACAAAATATATTCATAGGTTGTCATATTTCTTCTCTCTTATAGCTGTGTATGTGGTAATATGACAAACATTATTACTGCCATAATCCTTTTTGTTTTAGTGGACTAATATTGACTAGACATATAGACATTATAGGCGAAGTGGGGGTAACAAATGTCCCACCTGTCTGATCAACTTTCCTAAATGGTTTCTGTATATGATTGTCATAGCTCATATGTTATTTAAAAAAAGTTGAAAAAGCTGCTGTATATTCTTATAGTACTTCACCAGAAGATGGCGTCCTTATCCAAAACAAAATGCTTAAAGGGCTGCTGACTGATTGTGATGGTAAGTTAGCCTATATCTGTTTCTCGAAGGCTCTTTATGACCTGGCTGTAAAAAAAGAAAACAAATTAAAAGGGCCTAGGTATACTAACCACAAAATCCCAAAACATTTGGCAGAAATTTCAACGGGTATTTGTATAAATATATGACGTTGACAGGTCGTGAATCTTCAACTCTCGCTCTTTGATTTATTTGTCTTTAATTTAAAGTGCATGTGCGTGTTTGTGCTCGTGTTGGGTGTATGGGTGTGTGTATGCTTTATCTGACCTAAAATCTTTGAAAGGGTGACACAACCAACTCATTGTCTAGGCATCAGCGTGACTCCTTCCACTTGCCTTTTTCTTTCGAAATTGCAATTTGCCTCTTGACTAATGTGCTTCTACTCATCAGTAGCAGACTCTGAATCTGATATTGTGAAAGTTTAAATTTACTCGCCAGGTATTAAATGAGCTTCTAGGTAGTAACCATATGCTGTCTGTATAAACCGATCAGCGAAAATATTAAAACCACCTGCCTAATATTGTTTAGGTCCCCCTGGTGCCACCAAAACAGCTCTAACCCGTCAAGGTATGGCCAAGTCAACACCTTGAACTCTTTTGCATGTTCCTCAAACCATTCCTGAACCATTTTTGCAGTGTGGCAGGGTGCATTATCCGGCTGAAACAGTCCACTGCTATCAGGGAATAACGTTACCATGAAGGGGTGCACTTGGTCTGCAACAATGTTTAGGTAGGTGGTACATGTCAAAGTAACATCCACATGAATGCAGGACCCAAGGTTTCCCAGCAGAACATTGCTCAGAGCATCACACTACCTCTGTCAGCTTGCCTTCTTCCCAAAGTGCATCCTGGTGCCATCTCTTCCCCAGGTAAATGATGCACACGCACCCGGCCAGCCACCTGATCTAGAAGAAAACGGGATTCATCAGACCAGGCCACCTTCTTTCATTGTGCTATGCATCAGTTCACTCATGTGCCCATTGTAGGCACTTTTGGCGGTGGACAGGGCATGGGCACTCTGACTGGTTTGCAGCGACCAGCCCCATTCACAGCAAGTTGCGATGCACTGTGTGTTCTGACACCTTTCTACCATAGCCAGCATTAACATTTTCAGCAATTTGTGCTACAGTATCTTTTCTGTGGGATCGGACCAGAAGGGCTAGCCTTTGCACCTCACGCGCATCAAGGACCCTGTCGCCGGTTCACCGGTTGTCCTTTCTTGGACCATTTCTGGTAGGTACAAACCACTGCATTCTGGGAAGACTCCACAAGACCTGCAGTTTTGGTGATGCTCTGACCCAGTTGTCTTGCCGTCACTATTTGGCCCTTGTCAAAGTCACTCAGATCCTTACGCTTGCTCATTTTTCCTGCTTCCAACAAATCAACTTCAAGAACTGAATGTTCCCTTACTGCCTGATATATCCCACCCCTTGACAGGTGTCATTGTAATGAGATTATCAATGCTATTCACTTCACCTGTCAGTGGTTTTAATGTTATGGCTGATCAGTGTAAGATTGTCATTATTTACAGTTTTCTTTACATACCTGTTTGCCCTATTCCATACATTATATTTATGTTTTCTATACATAACACTGGAATATAACCCCAAAATCTACCAAGAAACATAGAAGAACCCCAAAAGAATGATCTATAGAACTTATCAAGTATGATCTTTAAGGCATGTATATAAGAATGTATGAGAAGGACATTTTGGTTTGTTATACATTTGATTTGTTTTCATTACTTTCCACATAGAATCACTTGACCCCTTTATACCAAGACTCTGGTTGTTCTTCCCAAAAAAATATGTTCAGATGTACCAACGTAATTGAGTCTCGTTGCAAAGAATGTTGTAACAAAACCTAATGAAAAAAACCAAGTTATTTTCCCAAGCGTGTCCCAAGTTCTGCAGTCATAGTATATGTCATCATGGATTTTGAGTTGACTGACAATTCTTCACAGTTAGAAAAGCATCTTTCACATGCAGCTCTAAGTTATAAATATTTGGAGAAAAACACTTGTTACGACCCTATGATCCAGTGGCTTAACGAGGTTTTGTATCGTAGCTGTCATGTGCGTGTTTGTCTGTGTTGGAATCCGGCTGAACCTCTCAGACCGCCACAGGGCCTCTCCTCTCTGTTCTATCTTGTTCACAGAACTGGTCTATCTTACTGTATGTGAAATTGTATTGTTTAAGATAACCATCAACCACCAAATGTACAAATTTTTTCTATCCATTAGCAGACCACGCATGTATCACAGTGTAAAGTTTCTTCAGATGGTACAATAGGCTTATGAATAACAGTGGAATACAGAATAAACACCTTTATTAACTAATTCACGGGTGGAATTTTGATTTAAAAAGTTGTGTGTGTGTGTGGGGGGGGGGGGACGGGGGACGGGGGGGACGAGACGACGACGACACTGTTCGCACAACTCCTCAAAAGGAATACATAAAAAGTTGTGGGGCCCAATATTGCCTTCTGAAAAAGTGTGGAGCGACACAGAAGAAATGTAAAACATGCCTCTGAGTGATATAATAGTGTGTGCGCGTGTGTGAATGTGTTTGTTTGTTTGTTTGTGTGTGTATGTGTGTGTGTGTGTGTGTGTGTGTGTGTGTGTGTGTGTGTGTGTGTGTGTGAATAGCATGGATTACATCATTTATTAAGTAGACATGTGGGAAGGAAATGAAACGAAAAAGCACATGGAACGACGGCTCAGAACCCAGCACTTCACGTACCTGAATCGTTAATTAATAACCTTATCATCAGCATCTATGATTTAAACCTCCCAGACATCTTTGACATCTTGTGTTATGTTCATCATCCCCATGAGCACACTACATTTCCATTACAGTTCCATAGCAGTGTGTTATGAAAAGTGGGGAGGATAATGTTAGTAGAAACACAACTCCACAAAAAAGGAATACACAAACAGCTGGGGGGTCCAATACCGCCTTATGAAAAAGTGGGGGTCGAAACAGGGGAAACGTAACGCACTTTACGTCTCTGAGTGATATGATTGTGTCTCTGTGTGTGCGTGTCTAGCATAGATTATTTTTTAAATAGATATATATTTCTTTGTTAATTAGAAATGTGGGCAGGGAATTGTAAAAGCACACGGAACAGTAATGTAATGTAATGTAACATGGAACGGTGGCTTGGAACCCAATACTTCACATGCCCGATTACCCTAATCATTAATTAATCATCTTAACGGTATCTGTGATTTTAACTTTCCATCCTTCAAGACACCTTATGTTCTTTTATTTTTATCATCCCCATGAACACACTACCTTTTCATGGCAATGTGTTATGAAACATGACCATGTTGAGTTTGATACATTTAGAAGATTGACACCAGGGGCCTATACAAGGAACGGAGGTTAAACTACTCTGATCTAACTCGAGGTTAACAAGGAAACTCGGAGTTGACAAACTCTGATTTTCCAAATGGGTGTTAAACGGTACTACAACAGTGATTAAGATGTGTGTTAGTTAAGTCGGTGTTAACGCCATGGAGTTTGTGCGCGTTCACATAAAATGGGTGCGGTTAGCAACGTAAGATATTTTGGCCAATGGCTCATGCTCCGTATTTTGTAACCCCGGAAGACAACGTTGATAATGTCAGGATATATAGTTTAAATAAATGTGAATGGCTAAATCTTGGCAGCGTATTGCCGAGAGTAAAGTCGTAACTTGTGCATGTTTCTGCAACTACAGTCAATTTTACTCTCCCAAATTTAAATAAAATAACCTAGACATTATGAATTTTAACCAATGTGTCCTATTTTGCATTACGGACATTTGTTTCATTTGTCATATAACCTAATTGAAATGAAAGGATACATAAAATAATATATCTCAGATGTGAAAACAATTAGTATTAGGCTATTAAATGATAGCCTAAGCCTACACATGGGCTACTCCCTAAAACACTGTATGAATGACATTCTAACGATCATATCAGCTGCAACCACAGCAGAAAGCGCATTTGAGATTAGGCCTTAGCTGCCATACATTCATACATTTTATTTATTCTGTTTTCGCGTGATAACGAGATAATGTAATTTCGTTTTCTTGAGATCTCGAATTATTTATGTCAGTTTTTCAGTGATAACCAGTTAATTTAATTTCGTTTTCTTGAGATCTCAAGTTGTTTATATCCGTTTTCTGTGATAACGAGTAAATTTAATTTTGATCATTATCTCGAGATCTCGAGAAAAATCATCTCTATTTCAGAAATTTTTTTTTGTTATTTTGAGATAATCACATAAATAATTCGAGATCTCGAGAAAACAAAGTTTTACTAAGTCGTTATCACGGGAAAACTGACATAATTAACTCCAGATCTCGAGAAAACAAAGGAAATTATCTCGTTATCACGGGAAAACAGAGAAAATAAAATTAATGAATATATGGCAGCTTAGGGCTTCCGTATACGTTAGTATACTAAAGGACTGCCGACAAAAACTTTACAACTTTATGACGCTGTACGTAGTGCGATTTTCCCAACTTCAGCGTTATAGAGCGCTTAACATCGAGTAAACCACAAACTTAAACTGCTCGGAGCAGTTAAGAGATGCATCGTAAATTGCTGTGACAACATACCTTGGGTAAAACTTACCCACCTTTTATAGTATGGGTTAATCGGGAATTGACTCATGAATTTACTGGGGTAAGCCAGTTACCTCGCTTCGTAGTATAGGCCTCAGCAATCATTATAAGGCAACATTGCAATATGAAACAATACAATACACCAAACCACATAAAGTTAGGGTTTAAGGTTTATTTTTTACATTTTTTTTAAGATTTTGGTTATAAAATGGTCCAACCACCAACATGTGTTATACCGTCAATCTGGTACAGTTAAGTAATATAAAGCCCCCTGCATACTACCCAAACATAAACACAGTTTACAATATCCATACTACACTCAATAAGGTGTTCTAGGGAGATTGTCTGTTTCGGGTTTGCAAGGGATGCAACAAAGTCAGTAAGGATAACAACACATCATTGAGAAAAACTAAAAACATGTCAATTATAGACAGTCTAGTGCAAGCTACATTTTGTGCGGTGTCAAATATATATAAAAAAACAAAAAACAACAACAAAAAACTTAAATAAGTCAATGTCAGAACCCAATGCATAGGCCTTGACTGAAACAAACAATGCTGTTTTTGTTTATAACATGAGGACAAACAACAAACTGGCAATAACTCGGCTTTAAAGTATTTTTTTAATTAACCGGATGACATCATCAGCTATAAAAAACAACATATAAATGATATATATTTAAAAACATAAAATATTTGCTTTTTTTATTCAAATTAGATACATTTTAAAGAAACATCTTGGTTGCTGTAAGCAAACCATAAGAATGCATTGCGTCAAAGATGTGCGTAAGCTTCAGTAGAAATTCATCATTGCTTTCATGGAAAGAACTGAACCATCACCAAACTCTAAAAAGTATTTTCGGTCTCATTATTATGATGTTTTATAATATGATGAACAATACAATACATATTTTTCTCTAAAACCCGCTCCACAATTATGATTATGATTAACCATCATATTTAAATACATATTCTGAATTAGTGTACTAATAGCATACAGTGAAATAGGAAAAAACATATACTATTATTATACAGTACATGTGTCTACAGTTGATAACTATAGCTTTGACATACAAATATAAACATTCAATAGAACCTAGAATACTATATTATAGATTTAGAAAATGTAAATCCCACCGATAACTAAATACCCACATATAATACATACAATATGGCATTTCTACACCAACATACTGAACTACACCTGTTCCACTCTGGCTCCAACAATTTCCCCAATTAATTACCCAAAAATATTTTATTAGCAATTATTTTGAATGAGTATGTAGGCCAGTGCATCTCAGATCACAGTAGTCAGTGTGGTTTAAAAAATGTAAGTTTACACAGTGTGTTTTCATGTAGTTACTGTCACGTAACAAACAAGGGAAGTTTCATAGAAACCAGCTAATGGGCACCCAGAAGTCTTGTGTAAGGCCATTTTTTAAAAACACCTGGTTGTAACTCAGGCATTTTCACCTTGACACAAAACCTCAGATGCTTTACATCATAAGCTTGTAACATGCCTGGGGAGAAATAATAACAGGCCGTTCCAAAACCGCCCCGAGAAGTTTACCACTCGTCACGAAGGTAAAGGATTCCTAAAAGAACTACGCAAAGGCCTTATTTCTCCCAAACAAGTTCAAGCTTGAAATAACTCAGAAACATTACTGTCAGGTCTGCAGTACGCCTTTGCCAGGCAGAAGCACTTGGTTTCACTCGGAAACAGGTGCTCAAGGTACCGACCCATTTTAGGTCACGTAGTTCCACTGGGAAAGACAAAAACATAATTAATCATTATTATCATAAATTCTTTTCAAAAAATATATTTCCATAGTCATATCAAAATGTGACACAAAGTTCCCAAAAATATAAATAAATAAAAGTATTACAACAAACCTACCTGGTTTATAAAGGGCTTATGACCCGGCCCTTCCATAAATGACAGCGTCTCCAATGTACACCCGGCTTCAAACGCATTCTCTTTGAAGCCTTGGTCCTGAGAGAAAAAAAGGGTTGGTGAACATTTTGGCATTCCTGTTAAGCGCCAGTCATCTACTTTGACAAACATGTCAGTAGCTAAGCCCACACCAGGGCACTTAAATGTGACTTTTAGTTGTACAACTCAAGAGGGGAAAAAAATGCAGATGAGCTTGATTGCACGCAAGCTTAAATTGTTTTTAATTATCACTATTTCAAATTCATATTGTGCATCAAACCAGAACACGTAATATAATACAATAAGTGTAATATACACGTAACCATTGTTGGGTCCTCAAATGCATGTTTTCCAACTAGAAATTAAATGTTATTGTTTGTTGAGCTCTGGTCAATGTCTGAAAGATTAGGCTTGGCAAAGCTACAAATGGCCCAGGTTTCTATTACAGTGCTGTGTTCTAACACATTTACCTACAAAATAGCTCCTGACATTCGCTGTCCATGGGTTGAAAGCCCAAGCCAAATCTTCCACTTTTGATTGACAGTATAGTTAATCTTGAATCTTTATTACCAAACAGGTCTATGATAGAGGAAAGATGTGTGTGTTCATCAAGTAACTGTGTGGCATTCCGCTCACCATGGAGAGGAGGGAGCTGTCCATCTGAAGGAGGCACTCCAAGGTCTCCTTGAGCTGCTCCAGACGGAGAGAGTGGAGTCTGCTCTCCCCAGGAGAGGCACACCTCTCCAGCTCCTCTATGGTGGAGTAGAGAGACACTGAAGTACACTGGAAGATGCTCATGCCTGGATCAGCGAACACACACACACACACACACACACACACACACACGTGAATATCCCAACACATGATTAAATGAATAAAATATTTCATTCAAAGCCACTGTAAGTGAGATGAACTATGCTCAACTCATATATACACATCTATATATACGATTCATATATAC
>JAVQIZ010087464.1:0-58144 GCA_036023535.2 Galaxias brevipinnis
CCCCCCCCCCCCCCCCCCCCCCCTCGCACAGGCTCCTCACATGTACTACGTCGGCCTTTATTCCATTTCTCGTTGAATTCTTGCTTATGTTGTTTTTCATCACCCTTTCCCTGTACCTATCCTATCTGTCCATTGGCTCAATAACCCCACTGTCTTCTTTTAAATCTACTGTGACTAATTTTGTTCTTAACAGTCGATGCAGTGCATTACTCTTTATATTGATACGATAAGACAAAGCACATTATCCTTATTTTCATGCAGCTACAAATGGTTGTTGGCTTACCTCAAATCAGTGCTTTTCCATTCACTTTTATTGAAAGGTCTTTGAGAAATAGCTAAAACACTGTTACTGGTTTCCTCCTCGTTATCCCAAGCAATCACACTGTAAACATACTGCTAGCTAGCATGCTTGGCTACAGGTATAGACGATAGGTGAGGCTGGGGATTGGGAAGGCTAATATTTGACCAACTATCATATTTATGACCATGGAGGACAGCGTAATTATGTTCATAACAGCAATTCTATGGTTAGTAATTGAGTTTTGACAGTCCCACACATTTAACTGCAAACCTTGGTTAGGCAACGCCAACACTGTTTTCGATTATGTTCATTTTCGCCCTGATTTGGACAGGCTACTTGAATTTGACATAGCTAGCCTAGGCTATTTTAAAAATATATACCGGCCGCCTATGGCTACAGGGCAGAATGAACTGACATCATTGAGGTGAGGACCATCTGTACCACAGAACCCAATAGGCCTGACGCACCATCCACTTGAATTGTTTCTTGAATTGATGCCCTCCAATAATTAGATGATTAACAAAAAATCTAGCATGCTGTCATAAAGCTACAATATGGATTTTATTTCAAGGGAATTTTCTCTGACATGGTAACCCAGTTTATGAATGTTCTAACCTATAATTCATCTCTGAGAAGGTTCACTAAGTTCAGTACATTAACTGTACATTGATATGTTCATGAAGACTAACTTTTATATTAACGTTATGTTGATATATTGTTTTAAAGACAAAATCCTGTAAATTGTGGTTTTTATATACAGCGAATGTATCACCACTCTTCCTTCCTATGCTCTACCCGAGGACCTCTCTGGAGAATTCATAACGTGACTGAAAGAAGATATATAGTACTATATAGTTAAATATAGTTTTACAAACTGGGAATTTTGTTGTCCCCCATCTTACTTTTTCTCCTCACTGATAGGAAGTGAAAGAACCAAATGTCTCTGTCACTTCCTATTAGTGTGCACATACTGTATGTGCACTCAATAGCCACTTTATTCAGTCAAAATCAAATCGAATTCAGTACTATTTCATGCACAAAGGCAATTCAATGTTCTTTACACAAGGCAAGCAGAAAACATACAAAGGTATGTCTTAAGTACATCTTTCTCCACACTTGGTAGGTACATAGTATATCTAGTACTGAGTCATTCTGAACAGGGCGTCACTCTATGTTGTGCCATTCAGAAAGAACCTACTGCTAACCAATATTGTAAAGCATGTTTTTGAGGCCTTCCTGTATATCATAACCAGTCATGGCATTCTCCTCTGTTCTCTCTCATTAAAGCTGCGACTTGTCGCACGGAACACCGCTTAAACAAACCCAAAAAAAAATTCACAAAATTATATAAACTATTTCGACTGTAGTGTGAAGGTCAGCAGTTTCTTATTTGCTTGTACAAACAGACATTCCACAGGCGTACTTGCAATCTCTCCATCTAAATGTTTGGTCAACAACAGCTGAACTCCTTGACATGCAGCCAGTTTAATTTCAGTTTGGTTATTTGTGTTAATTGGTATTAAGCTTACTTAATGAAATGGCCTCTGAGTGTGTGTGTGTATATAATGCATGTATGACAGACAGACAGACAGACAGACAGACAGGCAGGCAGGCAGGCAGGCAGGCAGGCTGAAGATCTTTCACATATGTTTGATGAATGAAGACACTTGACAACAATCTCAGCTGGAGTCTTGATGTAATAACACAGTTCAACAGAAGACATTTGGCTCTAGATGTACGATTAGTCAAACATATCATAGGCTTCTGAATCCAATGCAGTGATTACACACAAATGCATGCCATCGTTGCAATCGTTTCTCTTCTCAACTCCTGTGCAACTCAAAAGCTCGGTACAATTTAAGAAGAAGCAATCAACATGCAATTAAGACATTAATCTTAGCAGATAATTATAGTGTGATGTTAATGTGTTATGCAAATATTTTTGCCTTATTAGTAGTGGTGATTGGGACAGTGAAAATGTATATTTGATATTTGATGTAAAAGGCTAGTAGCAATAGTTACATTTTGTTACCTGAGCCAGCCTTTAACCACAAATAAATGTTTAATTAAAAAAGGACAGATTTTTAAAGAAATGCAAATCATATAATCCTATTTTATTAACTAATTTAAAAGTCTTTAGTACAAGCACATTTTTCTTCTAAATGTCTAGATCAAAACACCTAAAGGTAACCTTTTTTTGCTAGGTTGTTACTTCCTGCGAATACCTAAAGTGGCTAATGGAAATGTTTGTTGTCTCCAGTTATGCAAACCAAATATGTTTCTAGTCAAACTGATAACTTGTAGGTAATGGCTATGTGGGGAAAAGCCAAAGAACTTCAAAACCCAAGTAGATTAAAAAGTTATATGTATGAGTTGGGACATGTTCAGGAAACACTGAGTCAGTCATACGTAACTTTTTTTGTACTTGGCCTGATTAAGGTTGCTTCAAATCTCCACACTTTGTCAGGTATTAGGCTGAAAGTATTAAACCTGTTATAACTTCTCAGTCTCAGACTAACATTGTTCAGCTACAGTACTGCACGAAATAAGTTCCCATTTGGTTAGCATACATCCTTTGTGCCAAATTTTCCAGAGACGTTACGGCAGACAAATATGCACAATGAAGGGGACTTGTTATTGTGTCTTTAATATCTAGTATAATATAATATAATATAATATAATATAATATAATTAATAAGTAAAAAAAAAAGCCCTTAACCACAAAAGCTGTCCTACCTAAAGAGGTTTTTTTTATGTTTCATTGATGTGTGCATTTGGGGCCAATGCAAGAAAAATGATCTCTCTCTCTCTCTCTTACTCCCTTATTAACCCATCAATATGGCTTGCAATAATCTGCATAAATGAAAGTGGCCTTTTAGTTTTTGGCGTTCATTTTTTAGATGGACTTCTTCCTTGGCATCTTTATGATAACCCATAGCCTTATCTAAATGAATTGCCCCCTGGTAAATACACCTACAGTAAGTACCACTTATTATGATGAGATTGTCTCTGGCTTTATACCAATTAAAAAGTGCCGTTAGACATGGAAAAGTACTTTTCCTGATACATTTCCTTCATCAACTTGTGCTCTTTGTCTTTTCAGATTACCATTCCATGTAAATATTTTATTTTAAAAAAGCGGTTTTGCAACCTGTCTTGTCTGATGAACGCTGAAATACATGGTTTAGTTTATTTTAGAGTATATTCTCCTCCAATAACCTCAAGCAAATGAACCAAAGGAAATAACATAATGAATTATGGATTTGAGCAGGGCTTCCCAAATCATTAAAACAACATGCTGTATTTTTGCTGCAGACGTGTACTTGAAAGTAAATTTGAAACTCCAAAGACACTCATATTTGCTACACATTACTAACCTACTAACAGCACAAACAACCGCAATGTAGCGCCTCTGGATATTGGTGTTTTATAGGGTTGCAGCTAAACTAATTATGATGGTGATGCGTCGAGTCAACGTAGTCAACGTTGGTGTTTTATAGGGTTGCAGCTAAACTAATTATAATGGTGATGCGTCGAGTCAACGCAGCTTCATATAATTCCCCCCTAGATCTACTAGCACATATACATAATATACTGTATCTGATAGTAATTGTAAGGATGCTAGAAGACGTGGCAAGTACTTATTGAAGTCAGAGTAAATATGATTGCATATGGGGAACTTTCTGGTCACGGTATTTTAAGTTTTAGCCTGGTAAGCTGATACTAAAGGAACCCCATATCCCTCCTTAAAAAGGAAACGGTTGTCTCTAGAGATATTTGCTGAGTCATTGACCTGTCTCAGAGTTGGGTCTAGGAAAGAATACAAAATGGTGTGCTAGGAACGGTTGCCATGTTAAAGTTTCTGATGGACATGACCAGGGGAGAACATGTACTGAGCTTCTTAACAAGACTACAGAGCAAGATCTGTGAGTTGGTGGCTGGTTGACTGTGCTCATGGCACTGTTTGGCTTACTAAATAATCAGTGATGTAATAAAAGACATTGAAAAAATTGACTGTTTACAGTTCAGAGGGTTGTTGACTTAAAGAGTAACCAGACACAGAGTATAAATATTTTTGAGGACAGCTTTGCTGAAGAAGTAAAAAAATTAGAACACGTTTTCTCGTAACAACAAGTAGCCACTCGTAATAAAACTTTTTTCAACATTTTATTACAACGTTTTTGACATAAATATGTCTCTCAAATCAGACTTGTATGGCTTATGGTTTACTCAAAACCATTGATGATTGCCGCAACAGAATAATAAAACTTCACACATTGTATGCAACATTGAATCACAGTGTGGAATCACAGTGCTAGTTTATTACACTGTATTAGGGTGCAGGGCACCGCACAAGAGCCCAATGTTTTCTATGCCAATTTTCAACACTGTTCGTTAGAATAGAATTTTCTGATTTCCCATGGGCACCCAACACTCCCCCCCACCCAACCACCCTAGACTAGTTCTTGGTCTCCCACCACATTTAAAAAACTCCTGGCATTGCCACTGAGCAGAGCAAGTGTTTTCCCTCAAGCACACAGCCAAAAGGCCCCAGTATACTTCCATTGAAAGCTAACTTTTCCTGTTCGCTCCGTTCTCTTTCACGTGTTCGCTGAGGCTGTGATGGTGGACCTGTTCGCTTCTGATTTGAGTTTGCCGTAGCTTACACACCAATACATTAGGGGGAACCAAACGTTACGGATCGCGACAAAACATTATGAGTGGCTACTTGTTGTTATGAGAAACTATGTTCATATTTTTGAACTTCTTCAGCAAAGCTGTCCTCAAAAATATTTATAGTTAAACATAAAATTCCAAACCTTTATAAATAAGTGCTGCTTTGACCAAAACAAACTGTAAATGCTGTACCTGGAAACCAAACGCAGCCATCCACCTTTTGTTCATACCAGGCTACCACCCACCATATCTTGGACCAATCGCACATCCTATGTGATAGTCTAAATAAATGCTGGGAGGTTGCCTATAGCTATGTTGATAGGTTTGTATGGCTGCGTTTGGTTTCCGGGCACAGAATTTAAAGCAACTATAGGCAACTTTTTTGTATTAATGGATTGTCAATACCTTTCTACAGTTTGCACATTGTAATGTCTATGGGAAAAGAAAAAATTGCGGTTCAGATAAGTCCTCTTGAAGTCTCAATATTTAATACTCGTTTTGTCTGCCACCGAGTACGAAACTCGCAAAACTGTGACGAACTGCTTTATGGCACAAGGATGTCGTCACTAAATCAGGAAGAGATGTCCATAGTCGTTGATTGCAAAATGCATATAAGTTTGCTTTCCCTTGAAGTATACTGGGGCCTTTATGTTGGGTTTCCAACACCTCGCGCAACCATGCTATCTAGATTTTTTATAGCGCGAACCTGTTCCACTGCACTAGCGACCAGAAAGCCTTGACCCACATACATGCAATTTGGATTAGAAGATAACAAATCAGTGCCCTCATGAGTTTCTCTATTTAATGTTTACACAAGTTGTAATCATTGGGATGGCTTTACTTTGCAGAGGTTGAAATTTAGGCAGGTGTAAATTGCCGATACAAATAACTGACACAAGTACTTGACAAATAGCAGTAGTGCCAACAGAATCGGGCGGAAAGGAAATCCCGCCCGCTATCCCAAGATTTGTTCACATGCTTGCCCAGTGCAGGTGACAGTAACTGATCTAGTTTGTTATTATAGCTCCCTTTGTAATTCATATGGATGGATGGTAAAACGTTTACTGTCTATTGTTAGCTTGGTCGCAAACATTAGCTTGCTCGCTAATGTAACGGTAGCTCTCTCAGCAGCATGTTTCTGTATGCAAAGTTATTCCTATGCTTACATGCAAAATGAAATGACAACTTCGGTCAACATCTAAAAGAATAATCAATTTTTTTAATTGTTGCCGCTGGTTTTGAGTATAGTCCTCGTAACATCTAGCAGGGCTTTCTCAAATGATCTGAGGTAACGTTTTTGCTCATACGGTTTGACAAGTTCTGTGATCTAAGTGCCACATCTGACTTTAAACGTTATCAATACAATTATATGAAACATTCCTCTGTGCCCTATTTATTTACCTATAATAATAGGCTACTTATTACAGGCTATATATTTTTTTTACTATTTTACATTTTACATTACTGAAATGTATTGATTGTCAATAGACCTTCTTGCAAGGCTGTCATTGCCAAGAGCACTCTGAAATAGGTCAAATACCTAGTAATGTATGTGAGGTTTACAGAGCAAATTGTGTTTAGTGGAAACTCCTGTGATGTCATTAAACAGTTTTTGTTAATCTGGCAGGTTAGCTCGAAAGATTTCTGTACGACTAGCCAGGCACCTTAATTTAAGTTGTTCATATACCAGTGAAGTTAAAGTAAAGGCTAAGGTTAGCCTACGGCTCCAATTAGCTCTTACCTCTCTCCTCCCACTCACTGCTATCAGACCCATCTCCTCAGTCCTCACACACCCCCTATGGCAAGGCTGCAGCTACCCATTATTTAAAACAGGTTTAAGGATGTCAACACCATGTTCAATTACTAACTTAAACCTTAGTGTCTCTCTATTCATGTGACCAACTATTTGAAAGTCAGCACACCTTACAATTGAATCCGGCAAACATAAAAGTGGCAACTGTTCCCAGCCTATTCATCCATGGCCCGATTCCTTTTTATTACACCTGAAACACATTTTAATTTTGATTGTGATGGCGGAATGAGCGTTGATGACTTACAGTACTCAGGATAAATTAACAGCATAGGAGTTTCGGCATTCAGAGTAAGTGAGAACTTTAAATGCGATGATCACATGACTGGAGATGACTTTGACCTGTTTTGGAAAATAACTGGAGATTTTGTTAAGCTGAAGAGTCACAGCATCTACTGACTGGCCAAATAAATATATACCTTAATGCTTTGCATTATTTAATTACTACCAAGCCATATGTTGGAAATTATTTTTATTGACATACAGAAGGGTGTTACTAAAATAACAAGTGCCATAAATAACAATTTGTTTGTCATATTGTGTCTTTTCAGATCATTTCTGCCACACATTAAAGGGGAATTTCACCCAACCTTTTCACTTATTTGGCTTCAAATGTTAATTACAGTACATCTCGTCCTTAAGTTACAAAATAATCTCAAGCGAGAGGAATTTAAGCACATTATTTAAATTTTTCAAGCTTGGCGTTTAAATCTAGTTTGGCCAGTCACAGTGGACAATAACATCCAGCATTCCTAGGGAATTATATCGCCACCCTCTCAGAAATGCAACGTGTCTAACGATTGGTTGGCCATGCTTTGGCATCAGGTTGTATACAAACAGTTAGCTAGCTGTAACAGTAACGCACAGGGATCGGGAGAACATGAAGGATGGTCCCCTTGCTTGTTGTAGTCTTTTACAAAAATAACAGTTGGAGCGTGTCTATCTTCTTATATATAGAATAGACACATTGTTGAAACATGCCAAATGGCTCCTTACGAAGAGGCTCACATTTCTGTTCCCATGTAGGTTTATACAGTGATTGTGATTGTACAGATTCGTCACGGAATGCAAAACTCGAAAGGTGCTTTCATTTTTAGGATTGAAAGTCCAAACAATACACCCTCTGATGTCTGGGTGTGCTTTCACAGAATGTGCTTAATCAGTGTTTGGAATATAGAACACCATCTCACTTGTCCAGTTGTTTATAATAAGAGGAGAATAATAATTTCGTTCATGGTTTTGGGTAAAATTCTCCTTGTAAGTATAACAAAAATGTCCCTCTTTAACCTCCCTGTTTGTGTTGTCCAATTGCTGCAAAAAAAAAATGCACCCTTGAGTATGCCATCCATGTATTGAGTGGATAACAGTGTTTTTATGCAAAGCACTATGTAAATGTAGACGTAGGGTATAATGTGGTGTACCCATATGAGTGATGTCCCCTGTAGGCTAGTATGATACAACTCTCTTCTAACCAAACAACGTATTCGTAAATAAAAGAAAAAAAAAATCTGAAACAAACTGCTGCCCTGCAGTTGATTGACAGTTGGCAATGGGCTTAAGTGTCCCTTCCACGGCCCAAAGGATGTTAGTCATCCTCTCTCTCTCTCTCTCTCTCTCCTCTCTCTATTGTATATACAAATATATAGATGTGTATATAAATATATACATATGTATATATATATATATATATGTATTTATGTCTGTATGTATGTATGTGTGTATACTATATATTTATATATATGTATATATATATATATCTATATATACGCACACCGTACATCCGTCTGCCTATATATATACGGTACTCCTTGGGGACATTCCTATCACGATATGATTCCTCTGAGTCTCATTTAAGCATCAGTAATAGCGTGCGTCACCAAATGCTACTTTTATACAGGCTTGGGACTTTTCACCTTTCGTTCTGCTGAGCAGATGTTTTGGAATCTGCTCAATATTGTGTCCTGTGTCCTTAAAGCAGGTTACAGCGACTAATGTATATATACCCTGGAGTCGAATATAAACCATGTCAGACGCCACATTTTTGAAAATGTTCCATGGCGTGACTTGCATAAGAGGGATTTTCTCTGCGTTATATTCTTGGGGGAAATAAATGACAGTGCTTAGTTGTTACTGCATATCACCTCTCTTGTGACTCAGACTTGTAGGCAGCAAATGTTTCCCAGTATTCATCTTCAACTCAACATTCATGTTCAATCCCCAAACTGTTCATTCTTTTCACTCAATTTTACATCAAGCATTCCACAGTCGCAGTAAGCCAATTTGTGGACGGTCAAAAACAATAGCACACAGCTGTTGTTGCTCTTGTGTCAGTATGAGGAGATTGTGTGTGTGTGTGTGTGTGTGTGTGTGTGTGTGTGTGTGTGTGTGAGTGAATGAGGAGTGACAAAGCCAGTGTACAAGGACCTTGGGCCATACAGTGGAAGTGTGAAGCCTAGAGGTTAATACATCCGCATGAACAAAAGAGGTAAAAATAGTCGTTGGCCAAGGAACCTTGCATAGAAGCAACGACGATGCAAAGGGTTTTGCTCGACGACAGCGCCATAGCTAGCTTGGGAGTGGTTTGAGTCGTTAGGAGAGAAAGAGTAGTGATTTTGAAAGAGTCCGAAAGATATCATCTACAGATGTCCTCTTATTGCTCATTTTAACTGTTAAATTAGTCAAGTAAATTCAGATGTGGTTTTTTAAAATGACCCTACCTTATGCAATAGTTGTGAAAGATCCCTCTACCTATACCGTTTTATCTCCAGTACATACACAACACTTAGTTTTTCCCCGTTGTGAAATGCATGTGTGTTTGTGTGCGTGCATGTTTGTGTGTGTGTGTTCTTTCTCACATGTCCAGTCGATGTGGACAGGCTCTCCAGCTGCACTAGCCAGTCTTTTAATTGAATATTTGCACACAGCAGTGTGCTGCAGCCTCGATGGCACGTGGCTCCAGAGAAAGAGAGAGAAAGAAAGATTGAGAGGCGGCTGGTGTTGTCAGGCCAACGGTCCTGCTCGTACTTGCAGTCCCTTAAAGGCTCGGCGGTGTTCCATTCTATGATGACGTCCATGCATTGTCTTTAAGTTGGACTGATGGGAAGAAGGACTCAGGCGTTGAATGTCTGTTTGATTGTGTCCGGGCTGTTTTGTTTGTAAAAAGTCTACTGTATAGTGTATATGTACAGTGTAAATGTTGTAAGTGTAGTGTTTGTAACATGTTGTCATCACAGAATACAGAGCATATCGCATTTCTCCATATTGTTCATCAAAGGTTTATTTGAAAATGCACATTATTGTGTGGCGAGTTTGAACATTGTGCTGGTTTCTGCGCGTCATGACTGACAGTGCTGAGCGTGGACATACCTCAGGCACGTGGCCCTGCCCACTTATGCCAACATCCCAGAGCCCACATCTCAGTCTTGGCACCGGGCCCAGCCAGGTGGCACTGTGCATGCTTCAAGTATGTCCTCATTTTAGGCCATCCATCTTCCAATGCCCTGAAAGGGATAACAGCATTTACACCCTCTGCTTTTTGCATCCCTTCCCAATCGGTGCCTGATCTCTTTAGGGGTCTGGCTGTCAAGTGTGTTTCTACTTACTGCTCCTTTGGCTCCATCCCCTACCTCTCCCAAATCACCCGGGTTTCCATCATCAGGTCCGTCTCCAACAGGGAAGCCGACATGAGAAGTGCTTTGAATGCCGCTATTCATATCAAACCCCTCATAACTGCTGGTTTTCTTGGTTTACCGTAACTGATCGGAGTATAGTCCTTGTGGAATGTCGGATGTCCTGCTGTGTGGCGCACATTGTTGGAGAAGGTTCTCCAAAATGCTTACTGCATGGTAGATCTGTAAAGGACTGTGCTTAATATGTTGGACATGATTTTGTGAGCCAACTAATCACAGCAAATTCTCAAGTGTTATAGAGTTTTTACATTCAGTGGTTCAAAATGGTGGAAGTGAGACATTTTGAAAATCAAGTAAGAACAAGCAGACGAGAGTGAGGATAGAGAGAAAAGAAGAGAGGAAAAGATTACTACCATAATACATCAAGCTTAGGTTCACATCCCTAATGGTAACCATGGAAATAATTATAGAGCAGACAGACTGTGTGAGAGAGCGAAAAAAGGGAGAGGAGGAGGGAGGGGAGAGAAGAATGAAGATGAAGGAAGACAAGGGGGGTACAGTTGCTAAAATGTTTTTGGGGAAATTGTTAACCACTCTCTGTCCCTATAGCTATCCGGGGACCATTTCTGAAGGCAAATACTGTAGCATGCTGTAGCTTAGCAACCACATACAGTAACAGTATAGGATGATGGGTTAAAAAGTTGTTCCAAGCCTACAGTTGTCATGGAAACAGATCCAATGGCAATTTCACTCTGCAGCTTCAATCTGAACTGTGCTGAGCTGAGCTGAGCTGGCTAGCAAGAGTTGCAGCAACTGTGCAGTGTGCATATTGAAAATGTGAGCCAGCTCAGTACACGTAAAGTAAGACAGAAGTTTGAAAAGACCACTAGATAGCCGAGGCCCCTTTGGAAGTTCTGATAGCCTAAATTATACAGTTTGTTTGGAGATCCATTTTTATTTTAGCTTGGATGATTTTAAAGGGGTTATTGTGCTTATTAGGATGTTAATGCATAAAGAGGCATATTTTCTTCAATTAGAAAATATTAAGATAAAGTATTTTGGTGATGTGTTACTAACTGACTTCATGTAAAAAAAAAATTAAAAACATTTCAACACAGATCTTTGCAATATAATTGTCCAATCTAATTGTATGCATAAGCTGGTTGCAGCTCTGTGTCGTGGTTATGTTTTTACGCTCATACCTCCCACACATTTGCCCGTTGCATTGAACCTCTCACTCTCCTACAGTGTGTGTGTGTGTGTGTTTGTGTGTGTGTTCTGTAGGAGGGGACAGGGAAGTGGAGAGGGAGGGAGTGGAAAGGGGGGAGAGTGATGGAGAGAGGGATGGGGGCTAGAGAGTTAGAGTTCTGGATTCAATACTAAGAATCACTCCATATCCTTTCACTACAGTACCCACCCCCTCCCCTTTTCTAAACATCCTTTCTCTTTAACACAACTGAGAAGGGAGATAGCAAAATAAAGAGCATGGTGGAGAAAGATAGAGCGAGAGAGAGGCAGGGAGAGAGAGAGAGGCCAAGAGAGAGGGAGAGAGAGAGATGTGAACGCCAAGCATCAGTGCTGCTCTATCCGTAGGCTATACACCTGTACTGCGTAATCTCCTTGCAATCATACAGGAGGGCGATAGAAACTCCATCGCGTGCAAGGAGGATTACTTGAAGATGAATTGTAATTTTCAAGTAAAGGGAGGATAAATTCGTCACTATCTGCGCGGTCATTCCACTGTCTGCCATTGCATCGCTTGACTTTCAGTGTTGCTGTTGGCGGTCTACTTCTCCCCTGATTTTTGTGACGTTCGCGTTTTATGTGTCACTACATCGGTTGTTTCTTTTTATTTGCGAAGCTAATTGATCAGTGGCTCGATACGTTGTATCTGCTATTCCGAGCCGGTTGAAGAGACGGAAGAAACGGAGCGTTGTGCTAATTGAGAAAATACTTCGATTATTTCTCCCAGCACTACCCAACTGGACTTTCTACTGAACTCACCGATGCGCAGCAGGGCGCGCGTTAAAGCTTACAGGCAATAATTGGCACATATATAGGCGGACCTCGCGCTACGATCTCACGCGCACAACGCGCGTACTCACTTCCACACACACACACTAGCCGTTTTTGTCAATTTACTACTTAAAAAAACTATGAATTAAACTGTAAAATTCTGGAATTTTGTATCCTTACCGAAATTAGAGCAGAGCATATCCTAAATTATCCGTTAAACCAACTTCATATTGGGGGGCAGAGGGAAAACCATCCTCTACAAATCATTGCAGAGACAATTACATCTAAAACATGAGAGAAATTCGCCATAGGGGATCTTCCGTAGGTTACCGAGGAAACGGCAGCGGGATTGCGACTCAGCGTGAGGATTGTGTGTTGAGGGTCAGGGGCGAGGGCACCGGGGCAACAGCACAGGGAGAGGCCGGGGACGAGGAGCTCTCAGTGCGACTGCCTGCCGCGGAACAGCCGCTGCCGGTGCAGGAGAGCCTGTCTAGAGGGAGGTGGTGGAAGGATGAACTATACATCAGTGTGGAATTATAACACTCGTTGGCTTTGGATACGTTTTTTTCTTCTGCATAGATTTTCACCAATTAGGAAGATGCAAGTTAAGTAAGAAAGGCTGACAAACCTATCAATAAGGCACTTTTGGGTCACCATAAGGTACAGTCAGCAAAAACTGTAGGCCTATTACAAATTTAGCTACTGCGAAAGACATTGTCCCATATACCTTTTCCATTAGATAAAACATATTACTTTAGTTAATGAATTAACATATTATGATAATGCACTTGTATTTTAAAATCATTTTAAGCCAATGCTTTTACATGTTTTTTCAGTTAAACTAGCTAGCTTCTTTAGCAGTATTATTTCACCATGCCAAGGTGGAGGAGCATCTTTACGTATTATTTATTTATGTAGGTGTTTGTGTATCAAATATTTAAAGACTGTGGATATATTTTGTTCCAAAACTCTATTTGTGACTTATGGCTAGTGGTAGTTGCTTCTTCTTTTTTTTTTTTTAAATATACACAAGAATTTAAATATTATCATTCACCGGCTGTGCTTGAAATTGTAATTCAAATGAGAAATAGCTTGAATTCTTGAATTTATTTGTTATGACCTCAAGCACTACTCTACATGAGCAATATCTCTGTGTAGTTATTTGAGATAGACTTGTATGCAGGCCTTAAAAGTCAAAGGGTTGTTCGCTTATTTACAGCAAGATGTATGCCCAATGCACATATGTCATGGCGCTTACTGCAACTTCTACCAATGTCTGCGGATACACACCCTGACAACACCACATTCAATTATTTTGTAATACAAAGGTGTGGTTAAGGACTACTTATTTAAAGCACGTTTCATGGCCCGATGGATTGTGACAAAAACTATGAAGCCACAAAAGCATCAGACAAACACTTAGCCAAGTGGACTACCAGCTCAAGAAGAAGTGGATATCTAAATTGTTGGCTTGGGGTCTGACCCAAACATAGTGGGGTGCTATAGACGTCGGATATCCAAGAATTTTGTCACTAAAGCTGTGGAATCAAAGCACAACCCCATTCAACTGTCTTAGGTAGGAACCTATATACATCTGTCTTTTTATTAGGCACTCTAGATTGGGCTTTATGTGTTGTTTAGTATTTAACCTATTTAATGTATTCTTTGTTAAAGACAAAGGATTAAGGTTTGCTAAAGATATAACAAAAGGCCAAATTCACGAGCAAAGGCTTTTCTCTAATGCAAATAATGCTTTTCCTGAAGTCACAGCAAGTAAAGTTATTTAGAAATGCCGATAAGCACTGCCAGAGCTAGACTCCATTTAGGTAAATGTTTGACGTAGTCTTTTCTGAAAGAGAATGCCATTTCACTGAATCTAGCAGGGCAATGATTAACCACACATAAGACATATTTGGACAGTGGTGTGCTCAATGTATAGGTACAGTCAATTGTCCAATAACAATGGTACATTGTCAGGGATCTCGCGGAAAGTTAGTTAATAATGGATGACCAGCCGGTCTCATGGTTAGGCCATATCTTGGCACCGCCACTTACTTTTAACCACCAGCAAAGATCTTGAGTAGACACACCCCTAGACATCCTTACGTCATTAAGGTGGAAGTTCCCTGGGGTGCAGTGGTGGTTGTGGAGGTTCCCTTGTGTGAGTCCTCAAAAAACTATTTATGGTAGTCCAGTGTAGGGTGACTTGTCCTCCTTTAGTAACTACAATGGACCTTTTCACCCTACAATTACCACTTCAATTTCACCATGCAAACACCGACCAATTCGTACCAACACAGAGTGGGATCATCAAGCCACCCGTCTACATTTGCATCCATTTGAACCTGCTACTAGTGTTTGCTTTGCACAACTCTCCATCAGCTTTCAGTGTTCCCATGCAAGTATTCCATGAAACCGCAAGTCAGAAAGCAGAGTTGGATAGACAGGCCACATGAATGTTTCAACGCTCATGTTACCGGAGGACATGTACAACATGGATACCATTTAAACCGTGCTTTCACAATTCATAGAGCTACCGGTGAGCCAACCAAAGGCAAACAAACACATACACACGTAGGCACAAAGCCCAGAGCATTTTAGCACTATTAAGACACCCACTCCCTCTCCAGCCTCCATCTCTGGCTCTTGTGCTCCCTTCCTCCTTCCCCCCTCCCTCCCTCCATCTCATTTTCTCCCTCCCGTTTCCTCTGCCATCCAGTCTCTTGCTCCTGCGCTGTTCCTCCTACTCCTACACGCTCTCTCTGTTCCCTTCTGCCGCTGTGGCTCTTCCTCGCTCACTCGTTTTTTTTTCTTTCTTTCTAGTTTCCTTTGGCTCCCTCTTGCTCCTATGTCTATGTCCCTCCCACCCACGCGTTTACCTCTCTCTCTCTGCTCTCTCTCTCAGAGGGACTAAGCTGGAAGCGATTGCCACCCACACATTCCATCTTCAGCTTTCGGCTTGACATCAGATTTACATTCACAATGAACAACTGCAGCGTTTCACTTGCTCCGGCACATGGCTTTGCACACATGTATGTGAGACCATCGGTGCATAGTGTGTTTCCGTGCACCTATGCACATGCATGCTGTAGGCAGTGTATCTAAATATTTGCATCTACACTAACGATATTGCACACAAAAACACACAACACACGCTGTTCTAAAGATGTGAGATACATCCATGCTCAAATTCCTCCTGAAAATGTAAAAAGTTGAGTGGGAGAGATCTTACTACCGAATTTACAGACGAGCAATTTGAGTTTTCATATTTTTGATCTAACTCATGGATTTTCCACAGGGATTTTGTCGCAATCAGATTTTAGCCTCGTTGACGTTTTCCGGATGTTTCGTTAGCTGTGTAGTATGTGGGTGCATTTGTGTGCGTCTGTAAACCTATAGTAGCCTTGGACCAGTGTGTAGGATGTAGTAGCTTAGCCAATAGCTTCCAGAATGAGTTTTGCCTGTGCGTTCTCTCTGTCCCTGGCTTTGTTACATGTCTATAACTCCGATGCAAGGTACTTGGGAAAAGTGTTGCCATGGCAACTAAATAAAGAGGCCGGGTTTGGATCAAAAGAGACTGAATGTGATATTGAATTAAATGGACCTAGCGAGTCTTTTGCTTTTTACTGATGCCTTTGTGAGCGTAGAATGAAACGGAATGCCTAATGGTACCAATTAAGGTAGAGGACCATTAAGGAGTCTGTGCAGGAGCCTTGTAAAAAAAAAAGAGACTTTGCCTGCCACCAACTCATCTTCTTCCATACGTCAAGTTTGGGCTGTAAATAGATTTTTGGGTAAGTTTGTGACACACCTCATTTTAACTTGGACCTGTCGAGGTATATAGATGTATGTGGCTGTGAGTCACAGTAGTTATATGCAGCAGCACCGCCCACTCCTCACAGTCTGTGCATCAAGTAAAATCCAACATATTGCATAGCCGGCTATGGTAGATGACCAAGTACATGAGGATTATTGGTTCAGGTTGTTACATGCTTTATTAAACATGAATCAAGGAGCCTGAAGAACATATTCAATTCAATGTAGGGTTTTACAATTTTGTGCCCGAATATAATATATGGCGTAATTGTGTGCTAAGAGATATTACTTATACATACATATAGCATTATAATGTGTCTGGGGCAAAACATAGGCTATATGTATGTATATTAATACTTTTTAACAAACTTAAAAGCCGTGATAAATGTAATTGTATTCCAGTCTATTTCACAAGACCTGGCTTGGGTTTGGTCTCAGACCCTTTCTTCCCAAATATGGGATACCACCAAGGAATATGAACAAAGTAGGGATGATAGCTTGTAATCCTAAAGACCTGAAGTACCGCGTTTCTGACAAAAAAAATCCCACTACAGTATTGCTGAGAGTGTCTTTGTAGATAAAGCAATTAAATGGTTTATGCTTAAATGGGGTAGACATAATTTCTCAGCTTCTTTCTGGATGAAGGCTAATAAGAACATAAGTGGTGTAAATGTTGACAAAGTATTGCCAAAAACTGTAACGGAGATTCATTTATTTGTAATAATTTTATTGGGCAGTCATGCTTTTTATAGTCAGAGGAAATTTTAGCACTGATTATGGGCTGGGAATTTGGGATTGTACATGAGTGAAATTAAAGTATAATTTACCACTGTTACATATCTAGCTCCATTTAATAGTTGCAATTGCGGAGATACTTGGTAGGCTCAAGGATATGTTTTGTTTTAACAAAATCCCAGTTGCACCTTCCTACACCCTACTAGGGTTGGGCCGATTAACAATGACATCGTTACACGACGTGATGTTTTCATGACATCACGATGCACATTTTGTGTCACTTTATGTTGAACAGTTAGAATTTCCCTTAGATATTTGAGGCATTTTAACGTTTGCTTAAACTCGCAAAACTTAGAACAATTTAACAAGTATGGCTAAACATTATGCGAAAAAATATTGCGTGTAAGACCCGTTGGAAAACGTCACGTGACTAGGGATACATGCCATTACAGCGCAAATTATGTCTGTAATTTATTGTGTACATTAATAAAATAATACGTTTAACCAACTAGTATATCTGGTGCCGGCTAGCGAAGGAAGCAACGCTTAAAATGTATCGCGCACATCCCTTGCAAGAATGCTGTTAAATAAAATTAGCAACAACCTTTGCTTAATTCCATTTAAATATTAGATCAACTAACTAGGCTTATTACGCTGATAGTGTTTCTTTTAAATTAACAAACATGAACTAAATCCCCCCAAATAAATGCAAATAAACCAAGAGCTAACTAAGAAATTAAATGGCAATCGAAGTACAGGCTTATATTTTCAGTGCCCCCCCAATCCAAAGTTAAAGGAAATCCAAAACCTGGACACCTAAGGACAGTGTACCCAATGCCATTGAATTTACTTTGCCAAATGTCATTCAATAATTTGTCATTTAGTATGACTTGCCATCTACATACACCAGAAGCATTTAAAGACATGTGAAGTGTTTAGTTTTGTTTGTATCAAAGGTTTCTAGATCCTTTATTATCCTTAGTTCAACAAGGTCACCTTTGTACGTCCTCCTTCATTGCCTATGTTTGAGTGAAAGCCAGTGTTGAGCCGAACAAAAGCTGGCTAACACTATTTCTTCTCTCCATGTTCCATGCACTCTCTAGTTGAATAAAAGCCCTTGTCAACCAATCATATAGAACAGCAAAACCCAAACAATTTTAAGACAGGTTACCCATGACAACCAGCTTTGAATACCTGACAGTAATAGAAAAAACAGCCAGCAAACCCTGAAAGCTGATGTTGTATGCTTCTCTGCTGCAATTACATTTCATACTTCTGCAAATTCAATCTAAGTCAAACATATTCAATCTGCATTAATGTGCACACAAACCAGGCTTTCTAAAAAAACTTGAAATGCAGAGCTGACAAAGGCTTGGTCAATCTCCAAAGAAATCAAAGATTCTACAAGGAAGAAACCCTCCATTGGAGTATGTAATAAAGCCTATACTATCTCACAGTATATAATGAATCGAAATTGGCAACCAGAGGACTAACTTAACATCTGATGGCAAATGTAGTACGCCACGTTTTTGCTGACTCTTTCCCTGTATAATCTCAATGTCTCAAGACAACGTCACACGAGCAACCACACCTAGGGACTGCTGCTGGAAGAGGCAGTCGAATCCTAATTCATCGCTCCCACCTCCCAGTGCTACAATGTGCTAGTTTAGTAAATCATCTTTTCTGTAGTGCTTCAGAGGCATTTTGTGGAAATGGTTGCAAGAAGAAAGCGTGGTTACCTCGAGCTGAACTAAGCTATAATTTGGCCAAAAGCAGGTCATGATTCACACCCTTCTCTGTTTAGCATGTAAGAACACAGCGATTTGTGGTCTTGACTACTGTATTGTTGGTTTAATCCTTCAGACAAGAAACTATGTTAACTGCTTAGCCGTATTGGATCGGTGGTTGTTTCCATGGTACCCCTACCCATCTCCATACTCACAATTTGATTTGTATACTCATGTTCATGTGACGTTCCGTTGTTCGTGGATACGTGATGACATGATAATGTGGGGACTTTATAGCCTTGTCACCATCATAAGGGGCCTTCATCTGAAACACACTAGCCTGAGCTTGGTGGGCGGGGGGGAGGTGGGCCGGACTCCACACTACGAAGCCCCACCGATAAGACGTTGGCAGGTAAATATAGAGGGGCGCTACAAGAAAACTGGAGAAGGATGGAGGAAACCAGATACATATCTTACTAAAGGGGAAAAGGGGGATCAAATGAGTGAAGGGAGGGAGAGTATGGGTAAGAGAGATGAAGGACTTGTGAGAGGGAGAGGGATAAATGCACTATTTGAATTATGTAAAATAGGTGCGTGGGAGAGAAGTGTGTGTGTATGCTTGAGTATTTGTGTGTCTGTGTGAAAGGGGTGGCTGAGAGGGAGGGCGAGAAGAGAGTGAGAACAGAATATGAGAGAAGTAGACAGAGAGATTTAGAAAGGGGAAAATTGAAAAGACGGTGAATAGATAGATACATTTTGTAGAAGGAGTAAGTCAGAAGGGCAGAGCTAGCAAAGCAAACCAGAGGAATATTTATAGCCTGCAACAGCACGGTTATCATTTACATGGTTATCATTGATCTGGTCATGTGACTTACAGTGGATGGAGTGATGGGGAAGAGGAAAATGAAAGAGAGGAATGCTAGAATATACCTCATAGATCGTTTTATTTCTTCCACTGTAGACTCCAGGCGTTACCTTTTACAGTAAATCTATGAGTGCATTTATCTCCATTATTTGATTGAAGCTAATTTAAGTTATAAGGCTTGCTTTAGATTAGTAGATAGGAGTTGAGGATGACAAAATAAATTGTATTACAAAATACCTTGTACCTTGATATATTACTATCTCTATTACTACAAATAGACCAAAACCAATGACAACCTCAAATATTAAGTTTGGACGTCTTATTAGATAAAAAAAAAAGTGTAGGAGATTAAAATGTAACAGAGTAACACAATAGGCTGGGATGATGTTTGATATCTCGAAAAGAACAGTTGATTAATGGACAGCACTTTTTATTAATTGTTTAATGATTTCACAAAAACAGGGACACTTATAATTATTTATCTCTACCACTGGTCATTTATCGTTTATCAAGTTCCTATAGCTAAATGTCACGCAAAAGCCAGGTTCACAAAAGCAAGGTTCACGGAAGCGCATCAAACATTTCAGCCATTGACTTTCAATGCCTAGCCTGCTTCTCCTGTTTCATTAATAACACTAGCAAAATACTGCCAGAAAATCAGAGCCATAACGTTTGCGTTTGCAAAGACCATATGTCACGCTTTCTGCTTTTGGCAAATTGAGAACTGAAAATTTGAAAGTAGGTGTGGTTCTTGATTGACACTGAACTGTATGGCATTGATTAATGACAAATGGCCACTGTACAGGAGTTAAATGAGAAATAAAACAAAAATCTAATCGGTTCTTGCTTAATCAACCCATTTTTACATACGTTTACTTTCATTTTTACCGCTCCGTTTTTTTATAGAGTATAACTTCCACCACCTCTTAATAGTTAAGTCACTAATACTGTAGATCATTTATTTAAAAGATTAAGCTAAGAAAAGCATCATTACCACCAAAACGAACACAGCCGTAATTAGGACTTTTTGCCTTTTGTCCCTTGCTACTCCCCCTACCTACATCTTTTGATTCCTGCCCATCCTTCAAGGCGAGTGCAGAGTGTAGTCCCTTATTGTCCAATCGCCTGCATTATGGACAGAATCCCTGAGGAAAGTCAATAATTGCTGTCTTTCTTTATTGCTTACTTGTTGCTCTCCCACCCCCTCCATAGTCCTTGCTTCCTTGGGTGTGAAGTGGATGTAACCCTCCATGACCTTTATTGCAGCTCCTGACCTTACACCTCTATCTTGCCATTTCACTCAATCTTTCCGTTGATTTTATTTTGTGCTGTTGGTTCTCTCTCTCTCTCTTTCTCTCTCTCTCTCTCTCTCTCTCTCTCTCTCTCCCCCCCCCCCCTTTGACCACTGTGATGTTTCGTTTCACTCGTCTCACGGTCACGTCCGCACTGCCGGCCTCTCGACTTCCTGTCTCATTATGTTTCTCTCCCTTCCCCATGTTTATGTATGACTTCTGTCTGGCCTGTCTCCCTCCCAGATCACGGTCGCGCCCGGCGGAAGAGCATAGCCACTGGGAAGCAGCCCAGCATGGAGATCCCTCCCACTGCCCCCCCTCAACCCTTCCGACAATCCGTGAGTAACCCCCACTGTTCCCGGCCTCGCTCGCTCCCCCCATCCCTCTCGCTCTCCCTCCCGTCCTCTGCCCTCACCCCGCACACCACCTGCCGCCGTGCCAGCGGCACACCGACCCAGCCCTACCCTCTCCCCATGGCCGCGCCCCACGCGCTGTCGCCTTCGTTGCCCCACCTCCACACCCCCCTCTCCCTCTCACCCTACCAGTCCAAGCCGCAGCAAAGGAGCTCTAAAAAGGGACCCGGCACGCCCCCTCTGCCCCGCTCGCTGCCCCTCTCTCCCTCCCTCTCCTACACCCTGCCCCACTCGCCCGTCGCCCCCTTCTCCACCTCCTTCTCCCCCGCTTTCTCTTACTGGGGTGGAGACTGGAGGGTCGCTGGTTCGAGCCCAGTCGCAGGACAGTTTATCGCACCACTGCCCCCTATTGAGGTATGTGACCAAGGTTTGCTGAGCTAAAGACAACCCCCCCTCCTCATATTATGCTATGATTCAGTGTGGTACAATACACAGTAATGTGGTGCTTGAAGCTTAACCGTTTAGTCAAGCTGGCTAAACCAGAATTACTGACACTCTTAATAATCAGATTTCCCATGATTTGGCCAGATATCCCCATTATGGATTTCAATAATAGAAACGACTCAATTACTTGGGTTACGGATACATTTAAGCATAAGCATACAAAAATTACACAGATGTGTATCCAATTATACAGGTTGTAACTGGTTGTACAGGTTGTATACTGGTTGTAACTTCAAGTATTATTGTTTTTTGCTTTGCTGTAGCAACTCTAAGCAGCTTGCATGTTGTGGTGTCGTGGTGAATAGCATTGGGAGACCCTAAAGTAGTTGAATTCAGGGCCCTGTAGTTGAGCCTAGGAAATATTGATCACCTATCAATCCACCACTAAAACCCAGAGCTCAGTATACATATAATGTCTTTCATTACAAATAAAACAAAACCATTATAATACTGCATTTGAATTGCTCCACAAGGTACTTTCACCTGTAGCAGTATAGTGGATTTCGATACAGAGTTTTCTTGAACATATTTTGCATAGATTATGCATAGAAACATTGCTTCTTATTACTTTTGGCCAATAGAAGCTTCCGGACAGTTGGCAAATATATGGCACAACACTTCCCACTATTGGCAACCTGGTGGCACTGCACAGTTCTTTCTTAAATTGAGAAGTGGGTGTTATTTTATAATAAACGGTTTGTATTGCTCTCCCCTCCTCATGCATTATGTGTCTCATTCATATACTATCTATCATTCATATACTACAACTAACTTGGATTTCTCTTAACCATTATTTTATTCATCGGACTGTTACACCTTATACAAAAATTCTTAATTTTTCTCCCTGTTTATTCCTATATTTCTTGTCACCCCCTGTTTCTATGTCTGACCTCAACCCATTTCCTAATTCTCACCCCATTGTGTATACCTCTGGTATGTTCCTCTCCTGCATCGCCTTTCTGTTTGATCCTTTCCTTTTGTCTCGTCATCTCCAACTCCTTGGTTCTCCCTCACTTTCTCTTCCTCCTGGTCCAGAGTTTCCTCAGTAGAAGGTTGAAGGGCTCTATCAAGAGGGCTAAGAGTCAGCCCAAACTGGACCGCACCAGCAGCTTCCGACACATGATCCTACCCCGCTTTCGTAGTGCTGACCAGGACAGGTATGTAGCTGTTTGTGTGTGTGGTGTGTGTGTGGGTTTGTGTGTCTGTGTGTGTGTGTGGTGTGTGTGTGGGTTTGTGTGTGTGTGTGTGTGTGGGTCAGTGTGTGTGTCTTTGTCCAGGTTTTTCTATATTCGTGTGTGTATATATATTCCAAGGTACCGAATGTTTAAGAATCTATCCTTTAAACAGACCCTGTTTAATGTCTTAAGGTGGCCTTTCTGAGGGCAAACATCATACACTCATTATTTTCTAAATCACTTGGAGTTTTCACAATGTCTGTACAGTTAGGAGATTATTTTTCAATTTGTGTGCTGTTTCGCTTAGTTTTGAGAATCTCATTATTTAATGGCCAGCATTCAATAGAAACGGAATACAAATGGCAGGGCTACAAACCAGTCTCTCCATGGCAACTAAAAGATAGCCATATGGCCACTTTACAGCCCCTCGATAAGCTAATGTCAGAGATATCGATTAGAAAATCACTCTTTCACTCTTTAGAAAATCTATTATTAATCATACCAGTATGGATATTCATATCTGAGTGTTTTGTGTACAAACGTAAGTAACCAATGCACTAGTAGTTTGACTTTTGACTTTGATAGGAAAAAGTTTGCGGTACCATTACAAAGAACAAACAAAAACTAAGATGATCTAATGATGAACTAATATCATGGATGTGTACATGCCTAGTTGTTAAGTGGATGCAGATAATTAGTTGCACCATACACAAAGAATATCTGAAATCGCTTGTTGCATGGTATGACACAATGTTCCATAGTGTATATTTTAAAGTAGAGTGTGTAGCAGTAGGTTGGTACTAAAGTAAACCATTTTTAATGAGCATTTTAAAGTTTATTATTAGAAATCATATAGCTCAGCAGTTGATCGGCTCAGACATGATAGTTTTGTGCAGTAAAATAAGATATAGGCTTATGAAATGTTTTTGTAGACATTTACAACATTAATTGTACACAAAATGGTAAATTACTAACCCGAACCACTCAATAATCCTTTAAGTAAATCGGACACTAGATTTTGAGAGAATATGACAAAGAAATAAACTAGAGAAAGTCACTGCATTTACTTCACTTTAATCTTGGAGAAGATATTTAAATATTTAATTATAGTTTTTACTCATAAAACTGGCAAATTGCCAAGTAAACTGCAACAAACATTTGCAATATTGTATATTCTTACCTTTTCTTACCAGCAACTGGTAGATAATCTCATAACCTGTTTTTCTAATTCGGTTTATTTTATTTACAAAAGACCTTTTGAAAAAACATTTATGGAGGACCTACTGCCCTAGGTTGTTTTGCAAAATTGGGACCACAAAAGCTCAAAAGAAGCCTGTATGTAAGACCATTTCAAATCAAAGCCAGGGTGGTCTACATGTATGAAAATAATGATGCGCATACAAGCACCAAATAATTCAAGTAGGGCAATTAACTACAACAATTAACTGTAATTTAAGCTCAATACGTTGATATATCTTTATCATGTCAAAGGTCATGTTCATTACCTTGATATGAGATCAAGTCAGGAGAGTGGCCTAGTTGCCTTGGTTTCATTAATGGTAAAAGATGTTTTCACACATAGTTGGTCTTGGGAGAACAAGAAAGACAACTGTAGGTTGTTGAGTCACAATCTTTTGAAAGGCCACGAAGCCTCTGTTGGTAGGTACAAAGTACATTGACTTCCTTATTAAATACCCTTTCTCAAACACAGTAGACTACTGTTAATAGTAGTCATTAAAACAGGATGAAATGAATGTCGACATTCATGTTTTATAAAATTTCTCTATAGGAAAAGTTTTTGGGAGTGTTGCTTATACCGTAATTCGATTGAACCAAATGCTTTAGCCAAAAACCTTGCACATGAAAACGTGTGCTCGTATTTGAAAAGGCAATAAGATAAAACACGTTTTACAATTATTTTCCAAAGTTCATTTGAGTGAAGGTTTGACGCTTAGGCACTTAGCACTAGATTTATTATTACCTTTGCCTGAAATGGGTTTGATAATACAATTTGTTTCTGGTTGATGTCCAAAGTACACCAGATGTTTTCTGTACAGTACGTTTGACTGACATACCAATGGTCCAACTTAATCGATGTTTTGTTCTTTCTACACCTTGCCATTTAATTCTTCTAAAATGAGTTCTCTGTAATTCTTTCTTTAGTTCTCTTTCTCTCTAATCCACTTTCCACTTTCTCTCTTTCACATCGTCCCTCTTTCCCTTTATCTCTCTCGTCCCTGTCCCTCTCTTCTTCTCCAAAGGAACCACAGTTTACATAACAACTTGATTTCCTTGGAGAGGTCTGCTTCTTCCCCCTCTCCCTGGTTCACACTCACTCTTTCTCTCCCCTCTCTCTCTCCGAGCCTCCCCCACTCTCCTTTATTTCTCTCGTTCTGACTCATTCCTTTGCATCTATTTTTATCACTCCCTCTCTCCACACCCCCCTCTTCTCTCTCTCTCTCTCTCTCTCTCTCTCTCTCTCTCTCTCTCTCTCTCTCTCTCTCTATCCCATTCTCTTTATGTATCCAATGCTCTGATGAACATTATGAGTGAATGTATACAAACAGTGACACAGGGAGAAGGCGAGAGAGTCGGACGCATCAGGGACTTCAGAGTAGGGGATATTTTCTTCCTTTGCGTGTTTGCCCCCTTTTTGTGTCGTGCTCTGTGTCATACCCATTTTTGTCATGCCCATTCTGTCTTTTCTTCACTTCAGTAGCATAATCAGTCTATTTCAGTAGATGTGTGTGTGTGTGTGTGGGTGCTTGCGTGCATGCGTGTGTGCACGCACATGCACATCTGTGTTCACTGAGCTTGTTTGTGTGTGTGTGTGTGTGTGTGTGTGTGTGTGTGTTGTACGTGGGTGTAGCACTATTTTAAACGTGGGTGTGCGTATGTGTGTGAGTTCGGTGTGCGCAAGCGTGTTCACGTGTGTGTGTTCCTGGAAGTGACTGTGTGTGTGGGAGGGTTTAAGTGAGTGTGGGTGAGCATGACAGCCAGGCTTTAGAGTCGTTCCTATTCACGTGTCAGTCTGTGCACTATGCATATCAATGTCGGCAAGGAAGTGTAACTCTGATGTCTCTGTACTGTACCATTAAGACAGTTTTAATTTTCCAAGTTTTTCTTCTGCTAGTTGAGCTCACTGATTATAATCAAGTAGTTCGGTAATCTGTTAAACAGCCTAATGCATTGACGCCATCGTTATGTGTTGACTCTAATTAGACTCACAGTGAGACTAATATCCGCTGATTGGCATGATGTAACCTCTTTTGTGAGTTTACCGACTGTTTGTTAACTTTTCCTGCATCCGATATGTTTTAGCTCAGAGAGGGAATGAGTGTGCTTCAATGATTAGAAACCTCTGGCTGTCACCTAGGGGGCGCTCTAAATGATACGATGCATTTCCCTTCCTTCTTGTCAGATATATTAAGCATTACAGTTTGATTTCCAGGGACATTTTGTGGATTTGTGAACAGTGTGTTTCTATTTTAAGTGATTGTCTGAATAAACAGACACTGGTTTGAGTGCTTTTTCAACAGCATACATGTTCATGAAGATATTTTGCTGAATCTACAACCCTGTAATTGGGAACAGAATTTAAGGAGTCAAGTCCTTTTCAAACACTTACTGGATATTTGTGTCCTTCACGAGGTTCATGCCCATTGTATCATTATGGATAAACCTGTTTACATTTAAATACTAAAGCTGAAGATTTACCAGCAAATCTGTTTGTATTTTCTCCAAATACTAAACTTCATGTTCAACGTTGAATTAAAGAGGGGCAACTGCTTCAAAAACTAAAATGTGTAAACATGGCAGGGGTTTCCCTTCAGTGTCGTGTGATGTAGCAGTTGGGTCTAATGCCGCCCTTTTCTCCTTCTCAGGACCCGCCTAATGCAGAGCTTCAAGGAGTCCCACTCCCATGAGTCCCTGCTGTCTCCCAGCAGCGCTGCCGAGGCGCTGGACCTCACCCTGGACGAGGACGCCATCATCAAGCCCGTCCACTCCAGTATCTTAGGACAGGAGTATTGCTTCGAGGTGAGGCAGCTTAAATACACTTTGTCGAGCACACCGAAAACATCTATCTGCAGCGACAGACCAGGAAAGTGTGTGGAGCCCAACCATTGGTACTAACAATGTATTGCATGTGAATGACTGTGAAAGGGATTGTGATTTTAAATCTAAAATAATTCCAGAGAGATTAAAAAAAATTAACAATTCGCAGTTCAGTATACTGCCACACGTTTTCATCAAACTTTGTTCCGAAAAACGCCTCCTCCTTAGGTTGTTGCTTGCTTTGCTTTGCGTAGACTGACTTGAACAATACAGTAGACTGGTTGATGAAAGGACGTTGTTATCGAACCTGTCATCACTCCCATTTGCTAATGGTTGTGGTTGTTGACATTGCCGTTCGCTAACCTCAGGTGACTACGGCTTCGGGAACCAAGTGCTTTGCTTGTCGCTCGGCTGCAGAAAGAGACAAATGGATCGAGAATCTACAGAGAGCCGTCAAGCCCAACAAGGTGAGGGGAGAGAAGAGGATGCGGGTAGAGGAAATTAAGACCCCTCTGTCTGTCTGTCTCTCTCTCCTCCCGTCTTCACGTTGTCTGTTCCAATGTGAGCACCGCTTCATTCTGTCTGTAAACCCCATGTCGTCTCTGTGTCTGTGTTCTACAGTAGCTTCATACAGCACATACATTATACTCTGTGTCGTTTCTCTGTGCCTGTTCTACAATAGCTTCATACAGCACACATATTAAACTGTGTCGTTTTTCTGTGCCTGTTATACAGTAGCTGTATACAGCACACAACTATTCTATTTTTATCCTCACAGTTAGAGAGAGAAAAAACAAGAACAAGCCTAGAGTATCAGACCAGATTAATTAAAATAAATGTGCACATTTTGGTCTAGTTTGATATTGCAAGGGGATTCTATTAGTCCCTCTTGCGCCTCTTTATCTTATTCCAAACGGAAAGCAGTCCCGAGACAGATGAGCGTGTGTGATTGCAACTGGAGACCACAAGTTATTAAAGGCTGAACTGAGATGAAACATCAGGCGAGTCGATGGACTCATCCAGATGCTATGACTGCGGGAGTCCTGGCTGAGTCACGGAGCGCCAAGGACTGAACATCAGAAGCTGCCAAATGTCCCCCGCACCCCCACCTACCCTCGACTACGACTGATAACTATCGCCATCTCTGACCAAACGCAGTCAGAGCAGATAAGCAACTCTGTGCAGGCAGGCATGGCCATTACGCCCTGTGAACTGTCGCCATGCTCTCTGCACCTTCCCGCAGCGAAATCCTGACAAATGTTATCTGAGGGCGACATTGATTGTCAGATAGCATAGGGAACACTTGAAGGACTTGTAACTTGCTGCCTGTATATTTAACTGCCTGTTTTGGGAATTATGCGGCGAGTTGGGCGTGAACTATTCTACTGGCATTTCAGGCGAGTGGATATGACTCAACACCACCGACTAAAACATTCCTCTCTGCAATCAGCACAGCACTCTCCCTTCCCATGGGGGATGTCAAATATAGTTTGGTCTTTGCGATCATGTTACAAAAACACAGCTTTTAAGCGGTACACAATCCTAGATCCACTTTCTGTGTCTCATCCAATGGTACAATGCATCTGTTACCTCATCAGCTGTATGCGTACATGTAGATGACTGTGAAATACTAACACAACCTCTTCTACCCTGTTTTAGTGAATGTTCTCATCATATTTTTTGTTTTCTCTTCATTGGCCTCTTCCATCCTTACCTTATCTCTGTTCAGGATAACAGTCGAAGGGTTGACAATGTGCTCAAACTGTGGATCATCGAAGCGCGGGAACTGCCAGCCAAGAAGCGCTACTACTGCGAACTCTGTCTGGATGACATGCTGTATGCTCGCACCACCAGCAAACCCCGCACTGACACCGTCTTCTGGGGCGAGCACTTTGAGTTCAACAACCTGCCAGCTGTCCGTAACCTACGCCTCCACCTCTACAAGGAGACAGACAAGAAGAGACGCAAGGTGATACACTGAAATCATTTTAAAAACATACTATTGTGTTCTATTATGAAATGGCAGCTTTAGCATGCTTTTGTTTTCTTTTAGGCAGAAGTAACGGAATCTATTTCAAAGGGATTTCTAAGCCTGTGTGGCTGTTTTGCATGGATCATTTAACACTTCTATCGTGGCCGATGTTTATTAATGGTGACTTATTCCTTGTCTCTCTGCAAGGAAAAGAGCACATACTTGGGACTGGTCAGTATTCCCATATCGAGCATCACGGGACGACAGTTTGTAGAGCAATGGTACCCGGTCATCCAGCCCAGCGTCCTGGCCAAAGGAGGAGGAGGCGGTGGGGGAAAGATCATCAACGCCTCCCTGCGCCTCAAGTCCCGCTACCAGACCATGAGCATCCTCCCCATGGAGCTCTACAAGGAGTTTGCCGAGTACGTCACCAATAACTACCGGACCCTGTGCGCTGTGTTGGAGCCCCTACTGAGCGTCAAGAGCAAGGAGGAGGTGGCCTGCGCGCTCGTGCACATACTGCAGAGCACGGGCAAAGCAAAGGTAGGATGTGCAGGTTTATTCCTGCTGCAAGTCCGGTACAAAACAACAGTGGTTGTGATGTTAAGTTTTACCCAGACACCATAGGCCTAACTATAGCAGTGTGGAAACTAGAAGGAGCACTGATATCTCTGTCGGACCATAGAAATTGAATAAGGCTGATATCAATACACACTGCTCACTTCCTTCTCTTCAGTTGATGAATACTAAATGTATGGACTGAGCATTGAACAGTGTTTCAATTTGTTCTCCTCCCCCAGGATTTTCTGTCAGACATGGCAATGTGTGAGGTGGACAGATTCATGGACCGAGAGCATCTTATCTTCAGAGAGAACACTCTGGCCACTAAAGCCATAGAAGAGTACCTCAAACTGATCGGACATAAGTACCTTAAGGATGCAATAGGTGAAGTGGGCAATTAGGCCCTTAACGTCACATAATTACCCCCAACACGATCTAAATCTGCATTATTAGAGCATGAGTGGTGTTGTGTAACTTCCTAACCGTTGGTCATGTCGTACTGGAACAGGGGAATTCATAAGAGCGTTGTACGAATCCGAAGAAAACTGCGAAGTGGACCCCATGAGGACACCCCCCTCGGTTCTCGCAGACCACCAAGCCAATCTCCGCATGTGCTGTGAACTGGCCCTCTGCAAGATTGTTAACTCCCATTGGTCAGTAGCTGGCATGCATGGTTGTATGATGCATTGGAAGTGGAGTTCATAATTGAACTCCACTACATTGAACTCTAATCAAAAGTCCCCTTAGCGTCTCACTGTCATGCATCTTCAAGCTTCATTCACAAAGAGGAATCTGTGTCTCCTTCATGTGCAGTGTGTTCCCGCGAGAGTTGAAGGAGGTGTTCGCCTCCTGGAGAGTGCGCTGCGCAGAGAGGGGGAGGGAGGACATTGCCGACCGGCTCATCAGTGGGTCCCTCTTCTTGCGCTTCCTGTGCCCTGCCGTCATGTCGCCCTCCCTCTTCAACCTCACCCAGGAGTACCCCGATGAGCAGACATCCCGCACACTCACCCTCATCGCTAAAGTGGTGCAGAACCTGGCCAACTTCTCCAAGTGAGTTCCAACCCTTGCGGTACAAATTCCGAAACGAATCCGAATCGCATTTTCTTTTTGTTGTGGTGACACAATAATGCTAGCTATTTGTAATCCTTTGCAAGCGTATTCGTATTCGTCTTTTGTTCTTGTTGATGACACACTTGAGGGTAATCACATTTTGCCACCACAGTATTTCTCTCTATTAGATTTAAATGTACTTTGTGTTTTCTTTTAAAAAACTAATTTTCTTCTAACCGCTCTGCTCTTCTGGGACCGTTGCTTTGCTGTGACTATATTTCTCTGTGGACTCCCTGCTGTCCCCCTCCGTGTTTATCAGGTTTGGCAGTAAGGAGGAGTACATGTGTTTCATGAATGAGTTCTTGGAGATGGAATGGGGCTCCATGCAGCAGTTTCTTTACGAGATATCAAACCTAGACAGTGTGAGCAACGCAGGGGGCTTTGAGGGCTACATTGACCTGGGAAGGGAGTTGTCCATACTGCACAGCCTTCTCTGGGAGGTCATGGCCCAGCTCAGCAAGGTACTGGCAGGCACATCAGAACCACATTCTGTTTGGGTACATAACACAGTAACCATTTGATATGTAAAGGGTCATTGCCCTAGCCAGAATACCAATAAATAATGACTAAAATGTTTATTTCCTCGCCCATTTCTCTTTTTGTTTTTGTTTTGTTCATTCCTTTTGGCCACAGGATGCCATTATCAAACTGGGACCCTTGCCCCGCCTCCTGAATGACATCAGCATGGCCTTGCGTAACCCCCACCTCCAGAGGCAGCCCAGTCACCAAACGGACAGGATCCAAGAGAGACATACAGACAGGCTGCTGTCTAGGCCCAGCTTCAACCGGGCCGTGTCCTCTGAGTTCCAGAATCTCATGATGAGGGACCTCAATAGGTACGGACTATTCTCTCTCTTTCTCGGGGCTGGCGCGAGGGTAGTTTTTAGCCGACATTAGCCGTCGTTACGTATTTGGCTAGGTGATCATCCAAACCTGTCTATATCATAAAGAAACTAAAGTTACAACAGGACCAAGCATGACCTGAAACTGACAGTACTCCCTCTCAAGTAAGTAATAGTACCACCCTCCACTTCTAAGGCCCTTAGCTTTCCGTATGGTCTCCTCCAACAATAGGCTATGTGTATTGGTGTATTGCCTTTGCCCAGCTCTATAGATATCACTCGCTTGCCTTCCCCTACCTCTGGGGTGAACAGTGGAGGGGTCATGCCGTCCCGCGCTCAGATGAGTTTCCAGGAGCGCGATCATCCCCATCGAGCCTCCAAAGACGTTTTCTATGTGACCCGCCCTCCCTTGGCCCGATCCAGCCCAGCCTACTGCACGAGCAGCTCAGACATCACCGAGCCAGACCCTAAGGTGAGTTCCCATTGCATTGTGTTGAGGATTTGGGCTGTCATTTCCATACAACAGAGTTGAGGACCTTTCAAGGTATGTAAAGGCGAACCAGACATCGCTATGCCACAGTCAGTGACTTCGCTATTCGTCCTTCTTGGTAGCCGTGCTTGATAACATAGCTTAATCTAGAACAGTGATTCCCAACCTAGCTAGTTGAACTTCTTTGACATTTCCCATAAGCTTGCCAGGGACATGGGAACTGGACTGGACATCTTCAAAGTGAGTGTCCTATTAGAAACAAAAATAATGCTGTGTTTTTCTTTCTTCACAAAAAGGTTTTACAGTACTGCTTAAGCTTGGTAAGATTTGAATCTGCATCTCTAAAGGGAGCCTCCCTCCAGCCTTTTTGGCATTTAACGGCCTATTTCTTTTCCTAGATTTGCTCGACAAAAATAATTACTAATGTGAAACGGTTGCTGATATTGAGTGCCGTCAAGAGTGCACATAGCTTACTCCTACATAATTAGTACTTGTTGCTGTCACAGCAAAACAAAATAAGCATGGGAAGGGACCACTCCAAGACTAAAGCTTAAAGTTCTGTGTCTGTGCGTGGTTGTTGGTGTTTGTTGATGGGTTTGTGGCTGTCTGTCTCTGATATTGACAATGTATTGAAGAAAGACGCTTGATTGAGCACGTCATTACATGAATATTTAAATGAGGTTCATGCTATTAGGTGCTGAGAAAGAAAAAAAGGTTGGGAAATACTGATCTAGAAAGTCATGACATCCGCTTCTCTCAGTTCTTCACACACCTCATCCCACTGGTATTTCCTGGGAAATACATTCAGGCATACAGCTCCAGGCCCTGAAAAGCAGCATCCATGCCACCCTGTCACCCATACTATTTGGCACCACCCGTGCCTTTTCGGAGTAACCGAGCGCACACAGAGAGCCTCTTATATCCCCCTATATCTAGGTGCTCAGTGTCAATAAAAGCGTATCTATGATGGACCTCCAGGACTCCCGAATGAACAGCGTGTCTAACCTGCAGTCGGTGGAAATGCTCAACTCCTCCCAGGCCTCCATCCCCGGCATGGGCAGCTTCGGCGGGCTGAGCAGCGGCGGCGGCCTGGGCTCGGGCCTGAGCAGCCAGCTGCGGGCCGGCGGGCGCTTGTCGGCCGGCTCGGGGGGCTCCAGTATGTCGGGCGGTCTGCGGCTGAGCCAGCTGAGCCAGATGGGCGCAACCACCGACTCGCTGTCGCAGCAGCAGCAGCAGCAGGCGGCCGCTATGCGCTACCCGTTGTCCTTCCAGAACCCGCTGTTCCACCTGGCCACCGCTGACGGCCCGCAGCAGCAACATCAGCAGCAGCTCCACCACCAGCACAGCCGCGCCCAGCCTCCGCCACCGCTGCTTCTGGCCCCTGAGCCAGAGCCCTCCCACCAGGCCTACATCCCTCAGTTTGCCCACGGCGGGTTCTCTCGCAGTGAGGATCTGTCCACCCTCAGGACGGGAGCAAGCCACCTGGGCCAGCCTAGCATCATCCACTCGCACAGCTATAGTGACGACTACAGCAGGGCAGATTATGGCCGGAGGCAGATGTCCATGCAAGTTCAGGTACATTAATTGCTAGTGTTCTATTTCTATGTTTATCTCTTTTATTGTAGTTGTAAGGCCAATGTCAGAAGTTAATTCACATTTTTGTTTTTCCTCTTCAAAAGGTTGAAGGTAAAATGTAAAAATTCCTAATATTTGTCTGTTCACCTATGTTCTCATTCCTCTGTAATTAGGATAACCTCCAACAGCAACATCAAATGATGGGCATGGCATCGCAGACAGGCACCTCCCACTCCTCCCTGGCCACTCCTCCCTCCACAGTCCAACCAGTGCGCCAGAGCTCTGTGGCCCCGCCTCCTGCCCAACGCGTCAAATCACAGACCTCTCATCAGTTGTCCGTCAGTGCGGCAGCCGCACCCACCCCTCCAGCAAAAACACGACCTCAGAGCGGGAATCTGCTCCAATCGCCAGAGTCTGGCTACGGGGGTCGGCAACAGGGCTCCCGGCAGCTGTCTGTCAAAGACAACACGGCCCCTGGCCTGCCACACCAGCAGAGCTCGGTCAGGGAAAGCCAGAGTCCACAGGTGATCGGTAATCAGACGACACAGCAGTCTCCACAGCAGCAGCAACAGCAGCAGCCCTCCTCACAGCACCTGCTGAAACCCTCCATCAGTAAACAGGTACGGAAAACTTTGTAAACGTCTACCAATCATCCTGAAATTACTGCTTGAGGGTCGCCCATATTCTAAATTGACACTTTCGTGTAAACTGTGTTTTATTTCTCCTGCACTTTGGTTTGCACAAAATCACTCAGAGTAATGGTTTTGGGATCTTAATTTGTGTATTTACAGCATTTGTGTATTTACAGCCACCTTTATTCATGTAAAACGGTTGGTTTTGTCTCTCTCAGGGTTCCCAATCTCCCTCCACCCTCAACCCACCAACCCCAGCCAACGAGCGAACAGTTGCCTGGGTGTCCAACATGCCTCACCTTTCAGCTGACATTGAGAGTTCTCGAATCGACCGCGAGGAGTTCAAACTGAAAGAATATTCCAAGAGTATGGACGAGGGCCGTATGGACAGGGTGGGGTTTACTTTTATATCTAACTTTTCATCATTTTTGGGGTTTGGGGAGGCACACTATTCCCCAATTGACCTTAATTGCTGTTCTTTATCCATAATTTGATGAAACAGCATTGAATGAGTGGTGTGACTCATCTTTTTTTAACAAAAGTTATTAGATGCACAGGGCAGACATCAAGGACCTTAGTAATGTCTATCATTGCTGAGCAGATGGAACTGAGATGCTGATTCCTCAATTATTTAGGAATAGACAACTTGAAAACAGTGAGTCAGTTATTCTAGATTAGGTGTCATATTACTTTTCTTTGACCAATTTGCAAGCATGTTCTGAAAGCCAGTTGAGAGAGAGTAACAGTCTTTGAATATATGTTCAGTGAGATGATAATTTATTTATTTATTTTCTTAAAACTTTACAGAACAATTGCCGAAAAACGTAATTATTATATATGTTGGAATTATAGCACGCTTGAGTCTTTGACATGGACTTCCACGATATTAGTATGATTTCCTCAACACGCAGCGCATCTTTCCTACAAGCTACTATGGCATCTGGTAGTGTACGTATCGACAACTCTTGTAATCGACACCTTTGTTGACTGCTGTCCTTTTTCTTTCACTGTCCAATCTGCTCCAGGTGCGAGAGTATGAGGAGGAGATCCACTCCCTGAAAGAGCGTCTGGTCATGTCCCACAAGAAGCTGGAGGAGTATGAGAGGAGGCTGGCCTCACAGGAGCAGCAGACCAGTAAGATCCTCATGCAGTACCAGAATCGCCTGGACGACAGCGAGCGGAGGCTACGGCAGCAACAAGTGGAGAAAGATTCCCAAATTAAAGGAATTATTAACAGGTAAATTGAGTTGATTGGGTTACATGGCGAAACAGATTCGGGTCTTATCAAACACACACTCTTTCCTAAGCGGGTGGGGTGGGTAGCCATATTCAACATTTTTGTTTGAATGCCTTTGTTGCTTACAACCAATGTAAATTAAGCAGCGCAGGGAGGCTTCGTTAAGGTGAGGAATAGGACCAGGCACAGTAGACGATGGATGGAGTGTGATATGTGATAAGCATTGCTAACAGTACATCTTTCCCAGGTGGTTGGTTATTTTCAGTGTATGTATGACGTACACTGGGGTTAGCAGCTAAGATCTATTTGACATGAGTTCAAAGAGCAGATAACAAATCTCTCTTTGTAAGCCTTCATGTCACGTTTTCTATTATGCTATGTTACATGTAATGCCTTTGTTAATCAATTTGAAAAGCACCATCAAAGCCCTCACTTAAAAGGAAGTTGATAGCATTGATTTATTTTTATTTTATTCAGACACCAAAGTGAAATTGTTATTTCATTACAGAGGATTCCCAAAAATTACCCCAATTTAGTGGCACAATTATAAGACCTCAAAAGGGAAAAATAAAACAAATAGTTAATCTGCATTTTTTCCCTACAGCTGATAATAGTTTGTAGTCTGCATCTGAATGGTAGATATCTGTCACAGAGAATATTGCTACTTCTAATCCATTTCAGGGATGAAGAAATGGAATGAAGACAGAGACAGTCCTCGTCGTCCTTTATGGAGAAAAAACACAAATTCCATCTTTTAAGCCCTAACTTTGTACATAATGCCTACAATAAGACACATTTCTAAAAACTCTGTGCTATTGCACTCATCAGCAGAAAATTTCTATTGAGATGTAGAACATCATGGTTGTTTTTCAACAACTTCTGGAGCCTTTTGTAGAGATTATTGAATGATCCTAAAGTGACTCTTCCACCAGGTTGAATTAAAAGCACAAGAGGATTAAACATTGATATAAGTTGACAAAAACTTTTGTCTGCACTTTTTGAAGCGATACCTACAGTTTGCACAAAGCTGTGTTTTGGGAACTTCAGTCATAGGACTATGGAAGAACATGACATAAATGCTAGTTCTTCCATTTTAAATCGAAGTGATCAAACATAATCATGTGCAATGAAGGACTTCAGCATTGATATCACCACCATGTCCTATAGAATGAACGTGGGGAACCATACCTCTCTACGTATGCCAACTATTCAATGGTAAAACTTTGCTGCGGGAAAGTACAATATTTCATATGCGGGTGGCCCCATGATGAATTATTGTTACTATTAGGATTAATGATACTCAGAGGGGCATCGTGCCGAAAAGTGTTGAAGCACTTTGAACGAAAAGCTTTGTGTATCGCTCCTTTAGACTTAGAGTAGGTGGTGAAAACGTCATCATACATGTTGAGAAAGGCTTTAGGGCTTCTGTTGTGTAGCCTTACAACAGAACGCACATGGAGTAAGACCTGGAATCATCACATTTATTTTGTGAAAGCGGATGTTGGGGTCAGGTCCTTGGTCCAAAGGTTTATCATTAACTTTCAAGTTGAAAATAACTGTGGTGCCAATACAAGTTGGATCTCCTTGAAAATGATATTGACCTAAATCTCTGGCTGCTAGGTTTAGTGAATTTAATGGTGGTGACTGAGAGAAAGATCCAATGAGGGATCGAGGAAGTAATGTTGCAGAACTGGTCACCAAACTATTTAGCCATTTGGTGACAACCAAAACACATTTGGTGTTGCTTATTTTGGTTTATTTTATTATTTCTTTAGAGAAGCTTTGATATATTCCTATGAATAAATATTTTACCCAACCCAGTCCAGATCTAACAGCTGTTCTTTGGTTTTACTGATGTTAGGATGTCAACTTCAGACTATGAGCAGAATTTGCAAGAGATCAACTGCGTTTCTGTTTACACACTGAACTAAATTGTAATAGTGCTTGGTTAATTTGAAGTTGAATTCACAAAAATGTGTAACCATCGCATATAAACCAAAGCTGAGTGTTGACTTCAGGTTACATCAGGTTAAGTTAGTTTCTTGCAAGCTAGTTGGATAATTTATATAGTAATGTAAGCATTGATTTTTTTTTTTAAACAAGCGTGGGTGTGTTCTTCCTTTACTTAATCATTGTGTTTTCCTGATTTTTTAATCTGGCCTATTGGAATTAAAAGCATTTATCTTGTCACAGCTGTTAGATCTGAACTGACCCTCAGCACAGACATGATCCTGGGAGACTAAGTTAGTGGTGATGTTTTTGGAGGGAAAGTTGACAGAATATGCTGTACATGTCAGAGTAATTAACTATTTTTGATTGTTATCCATAGCCTATTGAAATCAAATATGTAAGAGCCATACCAGTACTTATGTATTGGGATACTATTTGTGGAATATATTGTATCAATTAAATTATTAATTGTAATTATTTTAATCTTGCAATAGGTACCTTTTTGTAAGATATGTGCAATAATACATGAAACGAGATCTTGGTCATAAAAAGAGACACTGCATTAACAATATATCAACATGTATGTGATCAGACACATACGGTACGCAGGTATGGTATATTGTACGCATTGTGTACATACTTCAACTTCCTGCCAACAGAAAATTTGCCAGGTACCATATGTAGTATCAATCAAATATTTAAAAGCAAATTGATTATTTATATTTTGACATCTACATGTATGACCTTAAATACTGTAAAGCCCTGAACACCACAGGCTCAGAATACAGTATGTTCTATGATGTGTTTCTAATTCCTTTGATTTTGGCATATCTGTGAAGTGTTTGTGAATTATCTGCATTTGACTTGATAGACTAAGATGGATATTGATGCTATTTATTAAAGCATTTAAGATTTATATATCTGTATGATTTTGCTGTATATGCTTGGTTTAAGTTTTGATCTGCAGTTAGTCATTGGTGGCGTTGAGCGATATGGTGGTCAATAGTTGTAAAAGAACGCTAGAGCTTTGAGACAGTAATGTGCCATACAATTTATGCAGTTATATTATGGTTTTAAGTATTATAAAAGGGCAACAACTTCATTTATTTCTTCCAGAATTAACATTGTACTTAGTTTGTGTCAATGTGTCTGCCTCTCTTTTCGTAGCAAACATATATTGATTGGCTGTATAGATTGTATTACATCAAACTTAATTTTTAACCCTTTCAACTTTTGGCTTGGTTCCTTGCAACAACAACAAAAAATTATACTGTATGTTTGCCAAACAGCAGCACAAATCAGGGGGTTAAACGTGTATGTATAATTGGTTGATTTACCTTGATTTGATTTTGTCTTCTGCCTTTTTTTTCTCTGTAGCAGCAAAGTCAGACATCTTGACCTGTTCCTGACCTCATGTTGATAAATACCCACAATGTTTTGACTGCATGTAAGACTTGACATCACAAGCACACTACTTGAAGAGTAAATGGATATACAGGTTTATTTTTGGTACATATCACCCATGTGAATCACTGTCTGCCTTTTGAAATCGTGTCAAACCTTTATGCTGTATACTCATGCTACATTCCATTGTTCTGAGACAGTGCTAATGTGCTTATGATCTTTTTCCGTCCTATCCTTTTGTAATATAACTCAACACTGTACATTATTTATGGAATAAAACATCCAAACACCTATGTTTGAAACTTCACCTGTGGATTTTCGTTTTTTATTAATGTTACAGCATCAGTAACATTTTTTTAGACTAAATTAATATAAAGGTATTCTGATGTTAACTGTGGAGACAAACCATGATGGAAAATTACAATGTTATATACTTGATATATATATGGAAAACACTTGACCATTATTTATGTTATATTTCCTATTGAAAAGTTTTATTGACTTAGAATGTGCATCACTTGCAATCTGTTCCTTAATTATGTTGCCGCTCCAACATTGATATGTCCATAACTTTGATAAATTCCCCTTTGTAAGAACTGTTCATTAGATGAGATCTTGCAAGATGTTCATTCACATTTTTAGCAATTTGTCAAACAGCTTCTGCATTACATCAAATAATAACAATGTGAAACAGATTGAAAAGGGGATTAATGCAATCGTAACAGTAAAGAAACATGACGATTAAAGCAATGGGGATTGTTTTTAATCTCTTTAATGCTACTTAGGTAGGAAACTGGCATGCAATGTCGATATTCCGTGGACAATTACCTGCAACAGTGAACAAATGATCATCATCTTGGAACTTACTATAGACCTTGTGTGCCTGCAGAACAAACTCTCACAAACAATTGCCTTGAATGACCCTTATCCTGAACTGCCCCGAGGTCAGTATGTAACACTCTATGTTACTGACCTGCCTGGAAGAAAGCCCTGGCACATGGACACTAGTGAGAAGAGGGGAACTCACACTGCAAGAAATAACTACACACAGAGACTGCTGTAATAAGCTTGCGCCAAGCGGACCCTTTGTTCACATAAGGATTTGCAACCTGTGCCATTATCCGTCTATGTTGTGTCAGTACAATGATTCCCTGGGGACGATCAGGGCATAATTTTCAACTAACCATATCAAACAAATGCTGCCCAACACACCACAATCTAGACATGATTACCCATGATTTTATTTGAAAAACACCACAAACATTACAGAAATATCTCACTAAATCCCTTGGGCTGTGTCGAAAATAGGCGCCAGGGAGGAAAATTGGCACTCTATGTGTCTCAACATGGGCCTGGTATTATTGGGATAAAAATGTGGTGAAAAGTAATAGTAATGGCTACATAAATTATTTCCCAGTTTACAAGCAGATACCAAACCAGCTGCTGAATGAAAGTTACTTCACTGTACCTGTAGGACAGATGATTCATATATTTGATGAGAAACGTCTTGTGCATGAGAAAAACAGATGCACCCTGCTCAGTGTTTGCTTGAACTCACAGTGCTCTCCTCTCCCTTCCCCATTTTCTCTCTCTCCCCTCTCTTCAAGACTCATGGCTGTGGAGGATGAGATAAGGGGACCGCCCATCGTGGAGCCTCCAAAAACCAGGATGTTCGTTGATCAGGTCTGTGAGTCGCCCTCTCTCTCTCTCTCTCTCTCTCTCTCTCTCTCTCTCTCTCTCTTTCTCTCTCCCCCAGAACACATGATGGCCTGTGCTATTCTCAAGTTCTACCTATCTTGGTGTCTCCATTACTGTAGCCTTTGTTTGGTCTGCTCTCTTAATACCTGTCCCCCCATCTGTTTTGACCTGTCCCTGACCTATACCTGTGTTTTGGGTGCAGCGGTTGTTTGTCATCATATATTGAGACTAGAAAGATCAGAGAGTGTCTGTTTGTTCACCTGAGTCTATAAATCCAGATGTAAGGCTCAGAACAGCTTGTGAATGTGAGATCAGTGTCTTGGGTGTGTGGTTCATCGACATAACAATGTGTGCTGTTAGCTTGATGTCAAATGTTCACACCAAGCATGCTCATTTGTAGCTGTCTGACTCCTATTCGTAACATGAATTGCAGACTTGCATTCAAGGTTATTGGGTATCGTAGGCCTTAATGATGTGCTGCTTTCTGATCTCCCATTTCATACGTTCACCCGCCCCCATCCTCTCCTGTCAAATCAAACCAGCCCACCTCCAACGATGAGTCATTCTGTAAAGATGCCCGCTTCCGGTGAATGGGTGCAGAGACACAGAAAAAGAATGGGTCTGCTGCACGCATCAAAACCCCAACTTCATTTGCTCAGCAACTGTTTCCCCCTTTCAGTCTTTCTAAAACATCTCCCTATTGCAGAACTTGAATTGTTTATAATATATCTATAAAAACAAAACAATAATAACAGATAGTTTTATCAAAACATTCAGATTGGAAGTCATATCTCAAAAAACAGCCTCAAACCTCAACCTCAAACCTGTCTGGTGCCAAAGAATCATGATTATAATGGGTGGTCAATGGCTACTTGACCATTTAGATCCCAAATTTCGTTAAAAGAGAGTTAAGCAGTAAAAAAAAACAAAGGGACACATACATAAAACGAGAGACATTAATATTAGATATTAGAGAGAGATATTACGGATAAAGGGATAGACATCAACAAGTATAGTGAACACCCAGGCAAGTGCTGAATTGGGCCAAGTCAGTGTCAAGCCAAATACAGAAAAGCAAAGCAAAGAGGTTTTAGTGGTCTATGTCACATAGGTAGCCCTAACCCTTTAACATCCCTGGAAACTGTGACAATAACAATATATTATATATTAATTAAATATATAATGTATTATGTTTCCAATTTTCGAAAAGCACACCCACCTTGAATTATTAACACTGAGCTAACCAAAATGTGAATAGATGTTCAAATATGCTGTCATACATACATATTTAATGCAGTTATTATATGGCAGGTATTATTTTTGATTGATTATTGGTGGGGCAACCCAGTTTCCTTTACAAGCTTTTCACGTTTTTTCCCTGCTTGTCATAATAATCATATTTGCATGAGATTTATTGTTTAGACAACATTTTGATCCTTCTGCTGTATACCGCCAGCCTATGTGAGTATTATCAGACAAGCTACTGTCTTGCAAAGGACATATTCATTGAATGAATGAGTACCATTCATACATTGTCCAACAATGTACTGTACCGTGTCTGAATGTATTGGTCCAACGGGGTAAAGACACTAAGCAACACTTTATGTTACCACCACCTGTAATCAATTGAGACAAACTGTTAATTAACTAGTTTGTCATGGCAGCAGAGTCATTTATCTTTGCAATGTCTGGTTACAATTGAGGTGTAAATACGCTTATAAAAGTTGGTATAATATTAAAAGGCAACCGTTCTCAATTTGGCTTTATGTCGAAATAATCCCACAAGGAACTTTGACTAATGTTATCTATTCTGAATGGACAACAACAGTACTTATCAACAACTTATATTTGGTAGACTGTACTGTTGGTATGGTAGAGTTAAGATTTGACTACATGACTCTTTTACAAATCCCACTATACCATAGTAGGCCGACAAACTGTCTCCAATAGACACTTGATGTGAGAGTTACTTATAGTTAATTTAGTCTCTTATAATTTGGAATGTGGAAAAATAATGATCGGAATTGGAGTGGATTTTTGATTTATAAATATTCAACATGGCAGCTCTATCAGCTATGTATGTCTTGGATGTTAATTTTTGCATGTCCATATTCTTCATAACTTAGCTTTTGTATGTGAGCCTAAGTTTGTATGTTGTATGAAGCACACCATTGTCCTTAAATGCTACATACAAAATATCGCTTCTGTTCTCTGAATGTTTGTGTTTTTGTCATTGTGGGAATAAGTTTTGTTTTCTTCTGTATTTTTGGTTTGTTATGTTTTTTGAAGTTATTTATTCAAGTTTGACATCTCTATCCAATAAAGTCAAATGATTGCATGTTTATCTGTAGCGGGACATTCATCTTATATTTTAACCTCTCAGCTCCAGGAAACAACCCAAGAAACACCTTCCCAAGGTTCAAGAATTAATGACTCGTATTTGGACTGCTTTCAGATGCCGATGTCTTTATGGCTGCACAGCATAACAACGCCTTTGGTTTTCTCAAACTCGGCATGATGGCTTTTATTGGCACACGGCATGCCAGGCTGCTATAATGCTTTTAAGCTGCTGATTATTTAATAACGCTATCTGTAAATTTGTCCGTCTACATTATACATGTATTTGCTGGTTTGTGTTTATGTGTCTTGTGTGTGTACTAAGTGGTTCAACGTGTGCTGTGTGTACTGTAATTGTGACTGGTGATGAGCCTTTACTCTCCTTGATGTCCTCCTTGACCCTCAATGCCCTTCTGACTCTCCTTCGTGCCCACGTGCTTTCCCTTTCTCTTCCTGTTGTCTTCCTCCTCCCTCTTTCTTTCCTTCATTTCTCCTCTCCTCTTGTGTTGATGAGATACGGTGATTTCTCTTAGGGGAGGCGTCAATCCATCCTAGTGCAGCCCCGTCTCGCGCCTGTCCCACCCCGAGTACAAAGGTAATAAACAAACCAGCATACACCTCCGGGGAGCTCTTGCTCTCCACCTTTACTGTACCTGCTGCCTCTCAACTTCTCCCACTGTTTGTGTGCGTCCCTGTTCATATGCAGCTGTATGTCAGCTCACTTTCATCCAATCATTGAAACCTGAATCTACTTAAACTTTTTTTTTATTTGTTTGGTTGGTAAAATTTTTAATTATTTTTGGCTTAAGCAGTTTCGTGCTGAACATTGAGCGCCGGAGCAGAAGTAATTGAATGAAAGTCTCTCCTAAGACATTAGATCGCAGATTTTTTTGTAGATATTTCTGTTTCTCCAATGTAAAAGAAAGTCAAACATAGTCATACGTAAATACAGCGCTTTGTGTGTGATTTTTGCAGCATTCCACAGATAAATATGCAAACATTAAAAGAAAACATATTTTCGTCATATACGGAGACCTTCCTGTAACTCTAACATTCTGTAATTGTTAGACCCAGAATGCATACTTTTAAACGTATATTATCTGTGTCTGTATTGCAGAGAAATACAAATAGTCCTTGAATATCATTTATTTGAATGCTCCGCTTGTATCCGTCTGCATTGGCAAAATCTCGCATTTTAATCATTCCACAAATTATCTCTTCATCCTTTCACTTACTGAATTTTTTTTTTAATGCATTAGGATTTATATCCATGGCAAACTAGAGTCATGTTAGTGCCATGACTAGTATCCTTATGTCCTCCTGATTTCCACAAATGCAGAGACAATATAAATACCGTATAATAATTTTGATTCACACTCAAAGAAAAATATAAAGAGGCCCACTGGTCTTAATTTTCCAACAAATATAAAATATTACTCAAAAATCTATGAAAACTACATTTCTGCCAATAGAATTTGCGCTCAAGTTCAAAACAAACTATTTACTGAACATGCTTCATGGTGAAAAACATCATCCATTCAATTCGAGTAATCTTCCCTCCCAGCTTGCAACAAGATTCATTATGGTAATTATGGGAAATCTCCGTATCTGACACAATCCTTAACAATTAATGTGCATATGTATTTGTATGTATGTCTGTGAGCGTACATTTATTTGTCTGTGTTTGTGTGTGTCTTTGTACTGTATGTATGTGGCACCGGGCACATTAGTTGATCCAATGTTTTTGTATCATCTTTGTAAGTTTAATTGGGTCCATCATGTGTTGTGTCTTCAGTGTTGTTTTCACTTTTGCGCAAATGGTTGCTTCATGTCCTTCTTGGTGAAAGCTGTTTTTTAATTTTAGGTTGAAGACTTTTTGTTAGGGTTTTAATGCTGTGGCCTGTGCACTGGCGCTTTAGTATACTAAAATGCATCTATTATCACAATAGATTTAGTTTGCATAAGATTGGAGGAGTTGGGAAAGGATCTGTGTGTCTGAAATATGTATCTTACTACAACCTAACATTTCAATAATCCTCTGTTCTTTGTGTATTAAAGCCACAATCAGCCAGTTTGAAGTTGTTGGATATTTAAATAACAGTAGCTGTTTTATTTAATTTGCATCTGGCACTGAGTGTCTTACTGTGTGCAGACACAGCACAAAAGGCAATGGTGAAAATGGAACATAGCTAGCAAGCAAACAGTAGCATGCTAGTGAAGTTAGCTGGGTATCAAGTTCTTACATTTTGTGAAAACATTTGTACAAAATATTACCACAATAGGTCCACAGTTTCAGTCTCCTTGTTTCTCATGGTTCACAGCAGGCTCACTACACCCATGTTTGCACATCTGAGGTAGATGAATAGCAATCTCCCGGGCCAAGGTGTGTTAGCTGTGCTATTTTCGATGTGGCCGTTTGTGGCTTTAACATTCACTATTTGTAAAAATGGACATGCAGCAGAAGTGCCTTTTTACTGTTTTTTGCACACATTTTAGATACTTATCTAAAAATGTAATAGGTCTTAGGTCCAACACATTGTGCTTTAAAATATCTCCCAAGTAAAATAGTGAACCCACAGGAAGTCATGCCTGAAGGCTCCAAAGTAAAGGTGCATCAGTGAATCGAATAGGCAGAATACGAATAGAAAATATGCTTGACTTTATCCTCTTCTGAAGTCTGAGTCCACAAGTCATATGAATTTCCAAAATAAACAATGGCAAAGAGACAAACTGATTTATTATAGTAGGTAACAATATCTAAGTATAACTAGAAAGTGGACAGGACAGCGTGTTGGTTTTCTGGTTCACTCAGAAAAAAAGTGTATAACAATCTAGCATGCTGTTCATTATTTTGCAAATAACTGCCAGCTAGGACCGATTTTTGTTGCACCCCCCTATAAAAACAACTTGAGAAACGATTTTACAACCCTGTTTTAAGCATTTATAAAGCACTTAAACCACCAACACATGGCTTGCATTTTTATTGTACCATCAGTTAACTATCTTTAACTTTAATATAATTGTATATTAATTAGGTTTTTCTAATTAAATCGCTCTCTCTAGATCGAAAAGAGAGTCATTTACAGGGACATTTTACAGTTAGTTTGTGATTCCTAATAAAGACTTAAAGGTTTGTAAGTGATTTATTTAAGATTAAAGATCAACTTTATTGTCCAACAAACTGAATAATTTAGCTTGGGCTTTCACCCATACTGCAGTCAGTATATGACAAACATTCCACATACAAAAACATACACAGAGGTTTGTAAAAACCTACAGCAAGGTTGTTCAAAGCACCTATCGATAAACAGAAAAACAATAAATGCATCAATAAAAGCAAAGATCTGGACTGGATGTCTTAAATATTTTATCCTTAGCACATCAATAGATTTGCTAATACAAACTCTACAATTAGAATCATTTATATTGAGCATGTTTGATCGATAGCATTTTTGTCAATCTTGTAAAAGAAACAAAGATGTGCGTATAACGTTGCTTGTTATTCTTACTAATCATGCTTGTTTTAATAGACAGATTTAATGGACCCCTGAAGGTATGTTGTGATTTTTTTGGAAGTGGTTGCATAGTGACTTAGTGATGGCAGATAGGTGCCACTGACTCATTACCCATCCTGCTGCTGTGGTGCTGGGGATAGCTGTTGATAGCACCAGGTAACACTATTGACATGGGAAATTGCTTGTTTCTTTATGCTTTGGTTCTGATTGAGAAGAGAAAAGACGTTGCCAATTCATAGTAAACATTTTGGGTAATTTTTTTTTGCACTTTTTAAGAAAATAAAACACCCTCTGTTTGTTGTCTGTTCTGCCACTCAGAATGGAAACACCAAATGGAAAGAACATTTTCCAAACTAAATTGCTTTTGACCCTTTAGAAACCATTTCTCTACTGGATGCTCAGCAATACATCTTGAGAAACTCTCTGTCATTCCCATCCCCAGTGCTTTATTGCATTCCTACAACTTGCAACTATGCTTTTAGATAGTTGTTCTATGAAAATATACTCAGTGACACTCAGGTATGTAGTTTTTGCTTTAAAACTACTTAAGGTGTGTTTGCACATGTACATGCTCTCAAAAAGCAAAGCAAGGTAAATAACGTCCTCCTCAAGTATATCAAAAGTTGTTCCATCCAAGAGCACACCATGTTTCAAGCTGTTTAAGCTCTATTTCTTACTCAAACACTGGCTGTATGTTTAAGCAATGCTGACATGAATACGTTAAGCACCTTTTCTCACAAATACTTACAGACATGTACTGGCACAATAACCAAACTGTTTTCTTTTCCCACTGCTCCTACACAGACTAATCTGAACAGAACTGGAAATGACGGCTTGCACATGATTTAATTAATTACTGAAATCTATCTGGTAGTTGCAATGATGTTATTCCGCACCAATGTAGGTAAGGATAGATAGAAAAGCCAAACTTTGACTTAATCATCAATAAAAGGTTCCAACCCAGAGCGTCAATATATTTTGTAGATACATGACCCATTGGGATGTAATCAATGGGTTTGGGTTAGAAACTTTGGTTGGTGGATTTGGCACAGTTTTGGTTTTCACACCAAATTCTGACTAAGGCCTAGTGGGCTTTTATCATGCTGTCTAGTGTCGATCTAAGTTCTGTGCAACTTCAGTCTTTATGCATGCTATATAGGTAGAGTTGTTATTTTTAATCCTTGGGAATGTATGATAGAGGCTACTATCTTACTGTGTGTATGCACATTTATTATATCTTTACATATTCATACGCAAACTATAAGAGCTGACAGAGTGCTTGCTTTAGCCTTGGTTTCCAATTTTTTCATTGCAGCGTACATATCTACACATTGGCAATGACTGGTAACGCATTATTAACTTGACTTCCCTGACTTTGTTGACACCCTTTACCGACAAACACGCCTTCCTACTCATCTCAACAAGATCTTGACTCTATGGTGGAAGACTTTTAATCCCTCCAACTCTTTCTTTCTCTGTGCCCCGTCTCCTGTCCATCTCTATTGGTGTACATCACACCTCTACGTCTTGACTCATTTTCCTCTTTCTCTTTTTCTCTGTTGTTCCTCCCATCCCGATACTTATGTCTCTCCTCTCCTAATCCCCTTACTCACTCGCTCCATGCGTGGTCTTGGCTTGATCCCTCTTTTTTCTACTTCCTGTATTGATCTCTTTCCCCTGGGAACGTCTACCACACAATTTCGTCCTATTTCTGCACTTGAACCCTATCCACCGTTTACTCTTCCCTTATGGCCTCCTCCTGTCTTTCTGTTACGGCACCTATCCTGTCCCATTGCCCCATTTATCTGTTTAATACCTTCCTCAATGTTATATTTCTGTTATGCACCATATTACCTTCTTGTCCTGATTGGCACTCCTCTACTCCCCGCCCCATTCCTTACACCTTCCACTGAATGCCGTTTCTCCGACTACCATCTCTCCCTCCTCCTACTCCTCTCCCCCCTTCCCCTTCTCTCTGTCTTGCTAGGAAGAGCAGCTTTCCTCCCTGGGTTCTGCAGACCCCGGTGTGAAAACTGAAGGTGGAGGGGGAGGGGGTGCTGGAGGAGAAGGGGCAGGAGGAATGACCACCGCCCCAGGTCCAAGAATCTCCTCCTCGACTATCTCCTCCAACAGCTCAACTGGCAATGGAGTCCTCCCCCGAACCACAGATCCTCCCTCCCTATCTTCTCCGCATCAACAACTAAATCAGAATGGAGAGCTCCGTGGCAACCATACAGTCACTCCCTGAAGCCTCGGGAAACTAGGACCGTGTCAACAACAACAACAACAACTGGACTTGTCATAGCCTAGGGGGGAGCAGGTCAAACACAGCAGTAAACCAAATCAGAGAGAGATGACACAAAACAAAGCATGCTGGCCCATTCTTCCTCTTTTTTTTGAGGATGAAATTACTGCAAAAATCGCCCTTCTTACTGGTATACTTGTCCAATTCAGAGAGAGAGGAATTTGTTGGAGGGGGTTAGTGTACTGTGCATTACACATTAAGACATATCAAAGGGCTATTAATAGACTGTCATTTACGTAATGCTCAGACTTAGCTTGGATCTGTACAGTATCTGTCTTGCAGGACAAGATAATGGAACCCTTCACATACTGTAAATGGATGGATCCAATCAAACTAAGCATTGACTTGAAGGTATAAACACTGAAAAGGGCAAAACATAGAGCATTTGCATTGTTTGCTTATTGCCTACTTATGGTTTCATGAAATAGACGTTAATGTTAAAAACTTTATTCTGAATGTGTCACACACCCCAAAGACTCCTTAGTAGCCAAAAATATAGTGCTATGAGCCAGCTTTTGTTACATCTCTATTCAGTGGAATAAATGTGTTTTAATTTTATTTCCTGAAAACACCAGTCCTCAGATTCTGTTGGTAGGGATGTGGTTGTTGAGTCTGGCTTCCTTAGTGCCTTTAAGTGTATTTCAACAGGGTTTCACAAAACAAGAGGGAGATCCTATAGTTCTACTCTAAGACAAAAAGACTGCGAATTGAAAACGGGGATTTTGGAGACCAGAGAACAAGACATATAGCATTTGAACACAAAAGCCATTTGTGTAAAAAAGCAAAAGCCAATTGTAATTAAGGAACTTCCTATTTTTGGACTGAGCTTGTGCAATTTTTCTCTTCTCAATCTCAGAACCAATGTGTGATAAACTGGTGCTCAACAGAAACTAAATGGTGCCATTTCCAAATATATTTTAATCATTTATCATTGCGTCACATTTTTGACTGTTTGTCTCTGTTTTTTCTTCTCTCTCTCTCTCTTTCTCTCTCTGTCTCTCTCTCTCTCTCTCTTTCAGTTTGTACCAGAGCTTCTCTTAATGTAGATGTTTAGTCCATGTGCTTGTTATATGTCTGTCATTATATGTGCATAAATGTGCTGGTCAACGTGAGATAGGTGTCATAATCATGGTCCTAAAAAACACTCCTTCAATCTATGCTTTTATATTGAGGCTGAGACCTTCTTAATATGCCCTTGCTGTGACAGTAAATTGCTAAATGGGTCTAATAACTGACACTAAACTAACTGGCATGTACAAAAGGAATCATTGATTGGCAGTTTTATACATTTATAAATGTTTTCCAGGTATCCATGAAACATCTATTATATGTTTTCTAACTAGAATTGTAATATGAATATATTGTCCTGCCCTGATTGGCTAATACTTTTCCAACCCCTTGTCTGCTCAAATTGGACACAATATAAGGGTGGGGATTTGCAATGACCGTAAGCCCCTGGCAACACGACAGAGAATGGCCTGTAAATAGAATGGTTCTATTTCATATCTAATCTATATGAATCAGCACTAAGCACACATTTTAATGTTTTAAATTTGATCAGTGAACAAAAACGTTAAACACAGGGATAATCCAAATTACTAAGTGGCCACTGCATTAAACATTTATTTACATCACTAAACACGCATAATTAATAGTGCTGTTTGTTGAGGTTGAGGAAATAATTTTCATTACTATCTTAACTAAGTATTGCCAAACTGGAAGTATAAACAGCTCCACTGGAGTATTCAGGGGTTAGTTGACATTTTCTAGTTTCCCCGTGTAGATAATGTATTGCACTCTTTTAGTCATAAATGAGTTGAGCTCTTAGTTAATTTATTGCTGTGGTACCTATCCCTTAGCTTTTGTGGTGGGGATTTCAACCACATAATCTTACTTTTTATTTTTGGTCAAGCCGTTAAGTGCCTGGTTAATTATTTGTATCTTATCGCGAGTAGATAGTAGAAAACAAATATTGAGGACTATCAAATTTTTTTTATAACTTTTTTTTTTAATGAACATTGTACCTTAATGAGCATGCATCTTGCTAATTAGTGCATTCACCAAAATTGACCTGTGTATCAACTGTTGAAACGTCAATCTTAAAATATGTTTGTAATATGTCGTCATATCGCCTCATTTTGTGTAAGAAAATGCCCATTGTAATCCTTGTCTTATTGTGAATTGGTTTTGTTTTTGTGGTGTCCCAATTGTGGTGCTCTGTAACAAATCCCAATAGCTTGCTTTTTGCTTACAATTGCGTATGGACTTACTGTTGACAGGTACAACGCCCACAGCTTTTGTGTTAAGTACATGGGGGAACAGCCATAAGAGAATAAGAGTGAGATATATAAAATAGTGGAACCACTTGTAAAATCACCAAATCTTGACAATATTTCCACACTTTACACACAGGGTAGGTTTATCAGATTAATACTATGTTGATATAACTTTTACGGCTCTTAGTAAGAGACTGAACAGCCGTGTAACTGTATCAGTAATAATTTAGTTTTGAAGCAGTTTATTTAGTAGGGAAATTGTCTTGACAGGGCCGGTGTTTGAAAAATGAACATTGACCTGAATATACCTCAGAGACAAAATGGAGAGACTCAGGTAAACAAGCAATTGCCTCAGAGCTTTACACTCTTAACAGAGAGACGATAACTCCAATTTAGGAATGACTGCCACGACATAGTTGTTCCTTCTATAACGATCAATCTAGCTATGATTCAAGAGCACCTGATCAAGCACCTCCCCCGTTTCCTTCTCTCTCTGTCTCCCTTTTCTCCCCCCAGCCACTCACACAGCTTCGTGGAGGACAATCTGGAACCTAAATGGCTGATGCATCATGGGCAACCCACAGCGTGGCCTGGCCAAATGTCAAGAGCCCTCTCTCGTGATGCGATTGGCTGACAAAGGAGAACTTGGGGCATTGGTCCCATTCTCCTCACTTAAAGGATGGTCCAGGGTCCCAGACGTATTTGTAAGGATTTGCTGGGTTCTTTAATCTGCTTTACTTGGGCCCTCTCTCTCTGATTGGATGGCTGGATTTTATGTTTGACGCCGTGTTGTTGGATTTTCTTTCTTTTAAGGACAGGCCAAACTCAATCAAACTGATTTTGTTGGCACAACAAGCATGCGTAGAACAGCAATGCGGGTAGACATGACGTCACTGCAGTAACTAGTGAAATAAAAGAATGCAAAGATGAAGAACACATGCACAGCTAAAACTATGAGCTAGAGAGAGAGAGAGAGAGCGATGGTACTGTCAGTAAGCTATATTTCAAAGGTGCTAGACTTCTTTCCTTCATCTTTTAAACAACAAACCTTTTGTTTCTTTCCCTCAAAATTGTTAACTCACACTTCCAGATCTGTTTCACTACCCATTCTTTTCTATTCATATTTATATCACTTTACTAAATCTACTATTGTCCATGTTTCCAATATTGGTTTTAGTTCCTTCCTCTGTGTATGTTTAAGACATTTGATTTAAAGACACCTAAATATGCACAGCCAATACAAATGACTTTGGTTAAAATATATCTTTATTGAAACTTTGAAGAATGGGCCGAATGTTATGATTTATATTTCTATGATATTACCCATTCTTAAGGAACAACAAAAACTGTTCATTAGAACTCTTCCTGAGCAGATATTTATTTATCGATAACAATAGGCATATCTCTATTGATGGAAATTTAAAACTTACGTTTTATATAAACAAGTTTTCTTATGACAATCTTGTGGAACAATGCCCTTTTTGGAGAATCATTGCCCTAGGATTTTGACGAAAAAAGGCAATCTTGTTTTACCTGCTCCCCTCAACAATTTGCACGCTGCTGTGACCTGTACTCCCCTACTACTCTCCTAAAACAGTTGTTAGAGAGAACGTGGGAAGAAAGTTGTTGTTGTTTTTGTACCAGACAATCGCAATGGAACCCTCCATTTATGGACGATCTGAAACTCTTTGGACAAGGACATTGTTTCTTATTTTGTTTTTGGATTTCAATCTCTGGCACAAGCTTCATTGAACAGAGATAAATTCCTAAATGTTTCAGTGTAGTTTGACAGCTACAACGGAGTTGTGGTACTACTCCCTTTTTATTTAATAGATCTGACTCCACTGACACCTTCCGGAGTTGCATTTCCCTGTCCTTCTCCATCTTAAAACACTGAAACTAAATGAAACATCTAAAACAGAGAGAGAGATATTGGAGGCTTAACTAAGAAGAGTGAATGTGTGTGTGTATGTATAAAGGTGTGTGTGTATACATTTTTCTGTAATGTGTATATACTGGATACATGTGTACATATAGTAAGTTAATGTTTATATACAGTTTGTTTGTATATGCATAGTGTACATATTTTTAGTCCTCTAATCTCTCTCTCTCTCTATATCTATGAATAAGTCTCCTAAAAACCAACTGAATTGAGGCAACAAGAGAGTTATGCTTGCTAACACGAAAGTAATCGGATGCACTTTTGGTGCAAACACGTAGTACTACAACAAGATCTGTAATTTTAAAACTCCTGCATTCTTTGAGAACTCATACATGACATAAATACATAATCTCTGGCTTGCACTCATTTGCTTCCCGACTGAGGCATTTTAAGTAGATTTGGGTGACCAAGCAATGTTTGTACATATATATAGAATAATACAATATTTCCAGAGGCCTCCATCTGCATTTATTTTAAACTGAAACTATTTGGCTTCTTGCTTGTCTAATTTTCAGTTTAGGTACCTACCATATATGTTTGCAATGGTTGTCATTCAGATTTATATATTTATTCTGACAACTTATATATTCCTTGAAATTTAGTTCCCCAAACTCTGCCTATCATGGATCCCAATAAGGTTTTTGTCAGCTTGAAGATACTTTAAGAAGGAACTCTTCAAATGAAGTCATATGATTTACCATTGCTTGTTTTGTATAGGTCCTCTTTACAGTAAATGTTTCTCCCCTTGAAAGTCATTCACTTACTTTTGATCTGTCAAACCTGCAGGTCTCTCATTTTCATAACCCTTGACAAGCCATAGACCAACCTCCTTCCCTAGTGTTGTTTTGAAAAAGGCCAGAAATTTGGGGATTTTTATGTGTATTAATGGAAGAGTGATGTTGAAGAGTGAATTGCAATTGTATATGGATTTGTTATGAATGTGGATATTCTATCATTGAACTATTATTGTAATAATTATAATGATTATTGCCACTTTGATTTAGTTGATTAATTATTTTGATGCAGTTGATAAAAAAATTCCATCATTTCTTTTGAATAAGGCGGAATTTATATTTTTTCGGGTGGGTGAGTCTTGGCGATAGAAATACGTAAATAAATTAATAAATAAACAAATAATTAAATTCCTAACATGTGATTAGATGTGATATGTTTTAATAATGCTAGTACTGAGGTTAATTTCAACATTATTCTGCACAGAAATGATTTCGTTGAAACAATATGAAGTTCACTTATATCAGATACTACACTTTCTACACTAATTGTCATACCTGTATATCTAAAAAAGATATTACACGCAGGATAAGTTGCCTGCTACACAACTTTAGCCAATTGAATCAGGATTTGACCTACATTATGACTGCCAAGATTTATATTTCCAAATAAGACTGAAACTAGACGTTTTTCTTGTAAGAAAGACAAACAAGTAATAGCTCAGATTCAATTTTTGCATTTGTTTTGTTTGCATTATGGTATTGTTATAGATCAGAGGCTACTGAAGGGTCGTGTAGTCTAACCTTTGTGTCCTAAACTTGTTTTTGTCCCTTCTCTGTAAACTCTCACACACCGTTAAACTTGCTATTTATTATGGGTACAATAAGATCCAAGATTGTATGTTTCTACTTATGTGGATCTTGCAACTATTTTGTGATTGCTCTAAGATGCTGTAAATTGTCCTTGCCCATGCTTTTGCTATATTGTGGCAAGCAAAGAGAGGGTGTATGAGTGAAGTAAGGTAAGTTCACCCCAACTAACACAATACAACAATAAGGCAAAATATTTCTTGTCTATAAATACAGTAGTTGTGAATCACTCATTTTAATTATTCAGTGCTAATTATTTACTACTGGTGCAAATCACAAAGAAATGGGCTACCAGACACACCAGCTTGCTTCAGAAAACCGTGAAAAACCTTGTACATGTCAACAGGTTTAATAGATTTATTAGGATGGAAAGCATGCAACCTTTCAGCGTGGACAGTTCATAAGTTCGAGAAATATATCTGTTAACTGTAAATGATTGGATCTAGGAGTGTAGATCAAACAAATCGAGTTGTGTTTGCTGAATATTATAATATTCCAAATGATGTCTTAGAGCTTCAGGTGCCTGGAAGTTTTGATTCATTTGTTAAATATAAGAAATTACCGATACAAAAAGATATAAGGCTGTTCAAATTTATGCAGTTTGTCAAGCACAGGTAGTTTCAGTCCTGGCATTGCAGACTATTGTTTTTCCAACTGCAAATGTTATGCAAATTTGAACTTTTAAACTTCATATCTCAAACATTACAAACCAGATCAATCAAAATAATATCACTGATTCAATAGCCTATTGATTTATGATGCATGGTTTTTATGGTGTAACTAATAACGAAATAATACTGTCTCGTACTTAGCTTTTTTGTTGTTATTTTGAATGGATGTAGGTGTAATAATCACCCTTTGGGTAGGTGGCGATGCATACACACCTGTTGCATTTCAGTAACATGGAGCCCCTCTTTGATTTCTATGGCTCTTTTGGCAAGTGGGTGGGTATCAAATGTCTATAGGGAGGAGATCAAGACAGAATAAAGGCACTACAGCAGTCTTAAGACGGCAGCCGTCAAGACAAGCAAGGCGAAAGTGCAGGTGATCATATGTAGAAGGGATCAATGCGGCCAGTGGGAGACGTGTTGATAAAATATGTCATTAAACCTTTAAAGCTGTTGAAAGTAGGCGTCCTGTCGACAATTCAGACATACTGGAACACAGCCTGTAGGGCTGTTCCAAGGAGGCAGGGTCTATGGATGAGCGAGAGCCTAACGGTCTCATGAGATGTGCTGTGAGACAACTAAGTTGGTCTTCTTATCCAAGCTTATGTAGAATTCCCAATTTTTATAGTTTTCCTTTTTTATGATTAATGCCAATTTTGATTAGATGGTAACATTACTTTTTTTATTCAAACGCATAGCACAGATTTTCCTACTGGACAGAGGAAGCCAGAAGCCTTCTGGATGACACCCACCTGTTTACAAGGTGTCTAATGGATCAGATGTTACTGAAGAGGAGCCACAGACGCAGCACACACCAGTTGAGAGGGCCCTCATCAGAAACCATGAGAAGCTGTTTGACATCATCGAAAAAGTACTCTGGGCCTAGTTGTATGTATTGTTTTTAAGTATGCATGTTATTTGGATATATTGCTTTTCTGTGCACTGTACTTGTATCTGTTAACAGGCTGTCCTTAGTGGCAATTGGAGCAATCCAAGTGGCTGCTTTGGGCCATAGGCCCACTGTATCTGGACGATGACAACCAGGAGACAGCATTCTTTAGCCATTTCAGATCCAACCTGAAGACATCACATGTGGTCATCCAGGATGAAGCATTATTCATCCTAAAGGTGTTGTTCCCAGACTGAGGTGAGGGTCTCAACAATGAATATTTTTCTGTTTTAATTCCACGCATTGAGACAGGCTTGCAAATTAGATTGATTTTCCTTTTTTTAACGGAATGCAATTTAATTCCACAGCATCAAATTTGGTTGTTTCCACTAAATTAGTAAGCCTTCGACCATTTTTGCATTTGAAACGCATTTAGTTGCAAGAAATTGATCATGTCGAAAACACTCACACCTGGCAACCAAGATGCTATAGCGAAGTCCTACTCTCGCGGGGTTCAAGCAGCAGCGTGAACTAGTCACAGACAGGGAATAATGGCCGCCCTGATACTGGCTGTTGGCAGAGCTGGTAACAACACAAGAAATATATCAGGACGTTTTACCTGACCGGGTATTAACTAAACTCTTAAGGCACCCCCTTCTACCCGGTTTCAAAACGGATGGGTAGAAGGGGTCTTGCCGGGGGATACAAGTCAAGAAAGACATTTGGTGGCTAGCCAGTTGCCAACAGAAAAAAAACTTAACATTAGCCAACACCAGGGCGAGCTAGCAAACTAGCTATCATCACGGTTGTCACTGTTGTTGGCACTGCAGAGCAAGCAACCTCAAATCCTGACGACAAGTCAAGTGTGTGAAGAATTGGGGAACGCAGAAAACCTGGAGCGTGTGAGATCAAAGACGAAGATTGGCAGTTGCTAACATGAGTGGACCCGGTCAAGATAGCGAGCCGGAGGCAAAAGTCCTTATGATCAAGCGGCTGTACAGGTAAGGGATATCAAGGCCACTTAGCCTTTTAGCTAAATGGACCAGTAACAAACCATTAAACGTAATTTATTATATTTGGCACCAACATCAAGCCTGCGTTGTAAGCGGCAAGCAAACGTTTACTAACCTCTTTACAGCAGTCTAACATCATTTTGCGTTAGTACTTCTGTGTTAGCAGGCTAAGAGAAACGTTACCTGTTTCGTCTGCGTTAGCTTTCGATATCACCCTGGCTAGCAGCAGTGCCAGTTTAACAGTCAACTGCCCAACATATACTCAGTTAGCTAGCTATCTATACTGTGTAAGTGTGTATATAATGTAAGGTAAGGTAGCTAGCTTAGCAACGTTAATTTAGTAATTGCAACTGGCTTTAGTTTTGTCTCAAAGCGTTGCTTGCAAGAAAATGAAACAGGAAGAGGTAGCTACTCGTTAATAACCGTATTTATATCTAGAGGAACTTGTCAAGTTTGCTTCAACTAGGCCTATAGTTTCATAAATACTTTGTTGTATATTGCGACTATTAATATAATATTTCACTTTGTGTTCGATTACTCGGTTATAATGTAAAAACCAACGTTATCACTCGGCTGAAAAATTACAGTACATTTACCAGCTAGGCTGACGTATTAGCTTGACAGGGCCAAGTCAGTTTCACCAGTTTTGGTTTCTATTAACATACTGGTTCTTAATGGCTAATTTAGTGACAGGTTAGCTATGTTCAAATGTGAAACTCCATGGGTTAAATACACTGAGTGCAAACTTATTGCATTTCACAACTGAAGGGTTTTGTTTACAAGACATTGACATAGGCTACGTGCAATCATATTTTAAAACGAATTATTAGCACAAGATTGACCCAGACCAGTAATCTTATGATAAAAAAATAATCATAACAACAATTTTGTTGCACCGTCATAGGGCTGTGGTCGAGTCAGTGCACAAGCTGGATGTCATCATTGGCAGCAAAGCATCATACAGGGAGGTCTTCAAGCCTGAGAACATCAGCCTGCGCAACAAGTAAGCTACCCCTTGCTTTTAAACAATTGTCAAATCTATGTTTGACATTGCAGTGTGTGAGCTCTTACATGTTATGGTGTGTGTGTGTGTGTGTGTGTGTGTGTGTGTGTGTGTGTGTGTGTGTGTTATGGCTCAGGGAGCGGTGTGTTAAGCTGATGTTCCTCAATC